>CM060063.1:7000000-7205000 GCA_030533445.1 Cyprinodon diabolis | reverse complement strand
AAGAGGAGGTCCGGTGAGTCATTAAGGTCAGAACCTCCAAGGACGGGACGCAATGAAGGAGTCTGACCTCCAGCAGAGCGGCAGCTGGATCCCCCTGCAGACTTTTCCCCAGCTTGTCCACCTCATCCAGGAGGAAGACCGGATTATTGACGCCGACTGTCTTCAGACCGTTGATGATCCGGCCGGGCATGCTGCCCACATAGGTTCGCCTGGAAACAGAACCCACACCTTTAAAACCACCCGCTGCCGAACCTTCAACAACAACATGAACCAAGAACACCTTTCCTGATGGGGACATCACACCTTCTGTCGTGAACTTTGACCTGTTGGAGATGAGGTACCGTGTCGGTTTCTGACCTGTTATCACTTTCTGACGTGTTATCAGGAAGTTCGTCCAGGTCGCTTCACTTTGGTGAGGTTTGCAGATGTTCCTTCACTGCTCACTGAAGGTTCCATCAAGTCAGGCTAAAGTTAGGACTTTGACTAGGCCGCTGCTCGTTTCCAGCTGCTGTGTTTGGGAGTGTGATGCAGCACATGCAGCCACACCATGAATGCTCTGGTAATTCTTTTCATTTAAACAAATCACTTTATAACGGTTTGCCAAATTGATTGATTCTTTTGTCCATCCACATTCCCACAGACTGCCACTCTGTGTCCCTGAGCAAGACCCTTAACTCCAGACCGCTCTCTGGGCGTCGCACAGTGGCAGCCCACTGCTCCCCAAAGGGATGGGTTAAATGCAGAGAGTGAATGTCCCCATTGTAGGAAATAAAGGGATTTACATTTACATGTGGGACATGTGTAAATTATTTGGGTGCAGAAATCAGGTTCACAATTTTTGACACTTCTTGCTTGTTTGGTTTACTTTAAATGAAAAAAAAACTTTTCCGGTTCCTGGGAGGCTGACATGTGGGCGTGGCCTGTGTTCTGTCAGAACAGCATACTGGAAAAGAATTGGAATCTAGATAAGTCACTTTTTCTTAAAATAAGTGCATTTGTTCTTGAATTGAGGAGATAAAAGAGACATTTTGCCAATGGAACAAGACTATTTAGATTTAAAATAAGAAAACACAATTGCGTTGTCTTATTTCAAGTGCATATTATCGAATTATCTTATTTTAAAAGTAAAAATACTCACTCTATTGGCAAACTATCTCATTTACCTGCTCAAATTAAGGGTAAATACACTTAATTTAATACATTTTTCCAGTGCGCATGCTGTCAGATCAGCATACATAGTTCTAATAGGCATGCGCAAAATAGTTATTGCCTCATTTAATTTTAGCAGTAGTGTACCAACCAGCAGAAAATACGTTTATTTTAACTTAAAAAAAGAAAATTAGCTTTAATTATACTGTTATTTCTTAGTTGCAGTAACGGCCACACATGATTGAAGTTTCCAGGATGTTGAGAGAAGAAGCCTCTATAGCTAAAACCATATTAGTCAATATTAATTTAAAATAAGTTACTTTAGTAGTACAAAAAATGCTGGCGGAAATTTAAATTTGGTTAGATTTTGTTTTCATGTTTAAAATCATCAGCTTTGGTTGATATTGTGTCTCTGAATTAATTTAGGTTAGATAGGAACTAATTGTATGCCGATCTGACAGCGTATGCTGGTCTGACAGGAACCGGCTCAGTCAGGTCTGCAAAGAATCTCCTTAGCGGCTGATTTAGACTCTTCCTCTTGTTTTAGAAGGGGTGTAGGAAGGGTGTAGGTATTTTTTATTTTGTTAGGTTTGTTTTGAAATTAAAACATGATTTTAGTTGGATTACTTGTTTTCTCTCGTAGGTTGGGGATTTTGTGTTGTAGAGGTATAAAATGTTTCCCCTCTGATGTGATCAGCCAGTATTTCTTCCCATTATGTGTCAGTTTGTGAGGTCAGTCAGTACTTCAGTTGCCTTTCTTAAGTTTGGTTTGTCAACCTCTTTTCTTTTTCTTGGGCCCATGTTTATGTTTAGAATTAAGATTTTATTTTGTAAATATTTTTTTTCTTAAACTTTCCTATACTCTGATTTTTCTTTCCTACTCATTCCCTCATAGGGATCCTGATGCAATGGTTTCATATCCGACTCTGGAATGTTTGCTGAACAGAGCAAATCCTGAGGTGCAAATCATCACACCTCCACCACCGTGCTGAAATGTCTCGTTTCTTATCTTTGGTGTTTAACGTTTAACTGAGGCTGGGGCATCTGGGATGGAACTCTGAGGGGTCTGTTGGTTTTCTGAGTGCTGATCACTGAATGAAACAAGAGAAGTTGTCAGATTTCAGTAATAATGTTTCCTTAAAATATATATTAAAGACAATTTTAATTTTTTTCTCTCTTTTTGTGTCTTTTTAGGACTTTGCACATCACTGGATGTGTTGTTCTATTTTCTGGTAAATGAAACCAAAAGCAGAAAAATATTCAATAAAGGTAAAAATAATGTGTTGCAGAGAAAATGTTGCATTTTCAGAAGGTTTACATTATTTTTTAATCTGCATATATGGCAAACATAATCTAAGCCATTTCAGAACTGGTCAAGAACTGATCAAGGGCCACCTAAATTTCCTTTAAGGGCCACAAATGGCCCCCGGGCCACTATTTGGACACCTCTGTTTTAATGAGATGTTCAGACTTGTATCCAATCACTTTCCCTTTGAATTCTGAGAAAGCAGCAAGCACATGCTTTTCTCTTTCTCTCCAGTTTGGTTTAGTTTTTTTCCAATTAAATATTCATCATCTTAAAGATCAGATAAATTTATTTCTATGCATAAATATTAATTTTGTCCTAATTTGAAGCATGAATCCAGAGAAGAAATTCCTTAATGGGTGAGTCTAAGGCCTTCATTTTCAACCTGTCGTTCACCACATGCCCAGCAGGTGTCCTCGATGCGTCACCGCTGGTTTCCATCAGTTTCTCCTGCTGCTTTTCCAGGAACTCTAACACCATTAATGTCTAATTTGTTTCGGATTTTCTCTGCAGCCAGAATCAGAACCGCCTGGAATATTTATGGAGAAAGAAAACCCATTAACTGTTCTGCCTGTGTGTCGTCTCTGGTGTTGGATAAGGACCTCCACCTTATATAATCTATATTTATGAGCATCAGTGTCAAACGTCTTGGAAGGCTTTCAGCTGCACCGTTCCCATTGTTCTGATGATGAAACTGGGTCTAATGAGCCAAGCTCTTTTAAATCTGGATCCTTCCTGGACTGCTTCCCCTCTTTAAATTAGCCATAAATGACATTTCTGCAGGTTAGCAGATGAGTTGGGAGAATCACTGATTACAACTGAAACATCACCTCCTGCTGACAGATTTCAGGTCACAGCAGGCTGGTAGATCTGCTCCCAGGTGCTGCTGTAGGGCGGGTACCTGTGTCCTCTGATGTCCGACTGGTCGCAGACGCCTCCCAAAGCGATCCGCTGAAACTCCCTGCCAAGGGTGCGGGCGATGGAGCGCCCCACGCTCGTCTTACCGACACCAGGAGGTCCAACGAAACACAGGATGGGGCCCTGCAGAATCATTCATGAAAAAAAAACAGAGTGACTCTTAACAAGCTGGATCGTTTCAGGAGATGGCGGCCAAAGCATCAGTTCAAGTCTGCTTTTTATTATTCCTCATCATTTTAAATTGCTTCTACACTCATGCGGTTAGAAGAACACACAAAAAAAAAAAGAAAAAACCTTTGGCAGCCCAACACTGAAGCATGCTTACAGAATGAGTAGAAAATCCGCATTAATGGTGAGAAACGCCGGCCTGTTTGGAGCTCGGAGCCTCGGTCAAATGTTCCAGCTCAAATATTCCAGGAATCTCCCAGAAAGATGGAAGCTTGAAACCTTTTAAGGTTTTTACACATCTGCTGTTGGATGAGCTCCGCATTAAAATGAGCTTATTCCCCCCAGTGAGTCTCCAGTGGTAGCTCTACATGCTGCTGGGATTAACTGGTCTCTAAACCAATAGCTTGGCGTAGATTGTCTTTCCGGTACAATAAAAAGCTAACTAATTAGCTCATATTGTTCTTTCACTCTCTGCAGGCATCGTAACACTGCGTTCACACGGAGCGCGTTTTCAGTGCCATAAAAGCGCCTGACGCCTCCTTTTGGACATTTGCACTGATCGATGTCAGATGTGCATTGAAAGCATTTTTGAGGGTTTTGAGAGTGGCTTTGCTTTGCTTTATTTGCTGCAATCAGTAGGAAAAACAGTTAAAGATATCTTTAGAGCAAGACAAGTACACCTGAACATATCATCCCTGGTGATGGCTTTTCACTGCAGTCTACAGCTTCTCTGATTGGTCGGCACGCTGCCAATCTGCCCACCCAAAGCTGCGCTGTTCGGTTTAAGTCACGAACGGCGTATATTACGTCAAAAATCAAATTAAAGCACTTTTTATTGCAGCTTTTTAAGAGAATCACCCGTGTGAAACGGAGCAGTTACATTTATTACGTTTTCTCACATTAAGCCGGGACCTGCCCGCACTTCTTATCCAGTTCAATCAAACTGCAGCTAAGAGATGTAGAACTGCAGACCAAATCAATCGATTACAGATCAAAGTGCTAAATAGAGATCTGTTAGTGGATTTTTATATATTCTGCAGCCTCGTTTCAGGACTGATTTCAAGCAGTTTCAAGAATCGATTGGATTTTAAACTTGATTACTGGCATTAAAAAGGTTTTTTATATCCTCCCTGAATTATATGATTGTATCATACTAGTATTATCTCAACATTTAACAGTAAATTAATTTGCGTTATTTGAGCATTTAACTTTCTCTTTCCTGCCTTTTCTGAACCAATACCAATGGAGGGAATCACCATGGAAACCTATAGAAATGTCCAGACTCTGGTTAATAGCTGACAGAGGAAGCTAATGCTAACCTTCTTGGATCAGCAGCTAGCTAGTATCTGCTTTCAAACTCTTTGCATTTTAATCTGTACTTTAGATTTTCTCAAAGGTCATAGTTTCAACTTTTGGTGCAAAATAAAAGCATTAATTTTACCGAAGCTAACAGACGGTTAGCTTACATCACCATGGTGATGACCGCTGACCTCACCTTCAGGGACGTCTTCAGCTGTCTGACAGCGAGGTACTCCAGGACGCGTCTCTTCAGCTTGTCCATGGCGTAGTGGTCGTTGTCCAGCAGCGTCCGAGCGGCTCGGATGTCCAGGCAGTCTGAAGGGGTTAAAACATTAAAGATGGAGCAGATTTTCCACAAACAATCACTTTCCATCTGCATTCTGATTTTTTTTATGTTTTAATGGCCTGATGTAATATCCTGAAATTGAATGCTGTCTTTATGAGCTGTAAGCAGAAAGATTTACAGAAATAAAGGCTTGAAAACATCAATCTTTCTGATTATTTATATAATGTGTTTCATTTTGTGAACAGAGTTACTGAAATAAAAACGCTTTTAATTATATTCTTTTTTTGGAACAAAGAGCTGAAATGATTGAAGGGAGTTTTAACAGTTTTAAAGCTGATCAAAAACAGGCGACAACAATTAAAATGTGTATTTTGGGTTTCTACGACAACAGGACTCATCACTTCAGGTCCATAACGACGCAGTCCATAGACCTTGGAGAGTGGTGTATGTATGAGGAGAATAAGAATGTGTTATATTGGTTTGTATATGTCTGTGAGGATGTAAGGCTGGGATTTATCAGGTTGAATAAAAAATAAGCTGCAGCTACAGATAAATACAACCCTGAACAATAACATGTAATCATCAAAGGTTTTGCTTAATATATATACAGTTATTAACCTGGTGTTGCTGTTTTTTTGTTTTTCTGGTTTCTTTTCCTCTATTTTTCTGCAGCTGTGAAAGCAAACTTCAAGGAGTTACTGTATGTTTTCTGCTATTTGTTGTGCTTTTTTCCCTTCCCTTTCTTTCTCTCAGAGCCTTAAAGGAATAGTACACCCAAAACATGATTAGCCTTCATTTTCTACTCACCCCCATGCTGAACAACACTCTGGAGTACTTTTTTGATATCTCAAATGCATCTGGAGATCTGGGAGGCTTCTTGCTGTCTGCTGACATTCAAATAATGGAGGTCTATGGCGCCCGAGGCAGAAAGGTCCATAAAAGTCCACAAAAAACGTGTCAATATTCCTCCATACTGCTCGTCCAATGTATTCCAAGTGTCCTGAGTGGGTAGCGTCCATAATTTACTCGAAACAAAGTCATTTAGAATGTTTTTAGAGCATAAACAGTAGTGTATAGGATTTCCTAAAAGCGCGTTCACGAGTCTACGGAAACCGCGGCAGATCAAACCAGATGAAAGTGCGCATTCAGCTCGGCAAAGAACTCACGCTCTTCCTCAACCCTGAAGTCCTCAGACATTTTTCTTTCGTTGTTTCTTTCTTTGCACAGGTAAACAGCAAATTTCTTCTTCTACGCTTGCATTATCAAGAGCAGACGCTGAATGCGCACTTTCATCTGGTTTGGTCTGCCGCGGTTTCCGTAGGCTCGTGAACTCGCAGGCGCGCGCTTTTAGGAAATCCTATACACTACTGTTTATGCTCTAAAAACATTCTAAATGACTTCGTTTCGAGTAAATTATGGACGCTACCCACTCAGGACACTTGGAATACATTGGACGAGCAGTATGGAGGAATATTGACACGTTTTTTGTGGACTTTTATGGACCTTTCTGCCTCGGGCACCATAGACCTCCATTATTTGAATGTCAGCAGACAGCAAGAAGCCTCCCAGATCTCCAGATGCATTTGATATATCAAAAAAGTACTCCAGTGTGTTGTTCAGCATGGGGGTGAGTAGAAAATGAAGGCTAATCATGTTTTGGGTGTACTATTCCTTTAATAAAGCAGCTATAAAGGTGTGGTTGTTAGGCATACAAATCTATTGGGCTGTTATGTAGCTCCAGGACATCACTTCCCTGGGCTATATTGGCAAAACAGGACAAGGAAAAAAAACATAAAGTTAATTTCTTCTTCAATCTGAGAAAAGGGACTCAGAAGGAGCCCTTTCTCAGCTCTATTATGGAGCTACTAGCATGTTAGAAACAGGACAGTGTCGTCCAGCAACCCCTCTGTCCTCCCGGCTGAGACGGCTAGCCTACCCTGGACGAGCTTTGCTGCAACAGTTAGCATCTTCTGTTATTCCTCATAGAAATCAGACCAGCATGTGAGTGACAAAAAGCTTCTTTTAGCTGCAGCTTTATTGTTTTTTTTAGTATTTATTGAACTGATTGATTGACTTTATTGATTTTTTTAAGCAGGATTAATAATATTACACAGGGTTATTGCACAGGGTATTTATATAGAAGGGTATTTATCTATATAATTATTGCACTGGGTATCAAATATAAAGAAACAGGTAATTGCACATGGTATTAAATAGTAATTACACATTATACATTGCACAAATTACTGCCATTGTAGTTTTGCATTGTAGAGTCTGGTTGCAGTAGAGATGAATGACCTGTGGTAGAGCTCCTTTTTACAAACAGGGTGTAAAAGTCTTTAACTAAAGGAGCTGCTCAGCTCCTCTACACTCTGGTGCAGAGGGTGAAAGGTGTTTTCCATGATGGATGTAAGCTTGGACAGTACCCTGCTCTCAGCTGCTTCCTCCACTGAGTCCAGAGCGCAGCCTATGACAGAAATGGCCTTTCTCACCAGTTTCTAAAGTCTCTTTCTGTCCATAAATGCGTATTTGGTTAGGGCGATGGAGGGTAGCATAGACCCAAGTAAAACCAGATTCTTGCTTTGATTTAATTACTAGAATTGGGGCGCTCTAAATCTGATAATTCAGATAATAATTATGTGTAAACGATTTGTTGCCCACCTGCATTCATAAATCAAATAAATAAATTTTAAACAAAAGAAAAGGTTTTATCTTATTAGCATAAATAACTCTTCTGTAGAGGATACAGCAATTTGCAATTCATTTACCGCACCACTAGATGGCAGTAAGCCTGATACATGCGGGCTTTAATAAACGTGTCACTCTGAGTGTGAACAGAACTATGGATTGTTCCAAACACTGAGCCACAGAACCACATGTTCACGGCTGTGTCTGAACGTTCATCCTGACCTCTGACCCCTCCACCACTATATAGTGGACTTTATAGTGCTCAGTTAACTGACCTTTTGGACGTATGACCAATCTTGCAAAGCATTCGGGGATGTATCTGCATGTCTTGTGACCATGGTTGCAAAACTACTTTTCCAGGTGCATTGAGGGAAATTTTGAGTCCACTACTTTTTCATCCACTAGACATTTGGATGCTCATATAACATTGCGTATCCCCTCTTATAGGGGTTAGGGCAGATATCCAGACACAGCCTATCTTCCTCCACCACAGAAGAAAGTTTGGGGCCAGTTTAACCTCATCAGTTCAGTTTAGAACCTATAAAAACACAACGGCGCCCTCTTCTGGATGAGAGAGGCATGCGCACACCACTACAAACAAATGGGAGTATATCCGATATCAGGAAAAGCTGCCTTAGAACGCCTCCCGGTTTAATCGTTCTGATCAGTGTTAAAACTGCTGGATCTACCTCTATAGTCAGAGCTGAATGGAAAGGAAAGCAATGCAGGCAGAAATGTTGATAGTTCTAAAGCCGGGGTCTTCAACCTTTTCCAAGCCAAGGACCCCCAAACTGATGGCGAGATGGAGCGGGGACCCCCTAATTATATATATGGTATGAAATAGTGCTATATCAAACTGGTCCTATAGTCACTCTGTTACAGATGGAGTAATGTAAGGAAAGTAATTTCTCCCTGGGATTATTAAAGTATTTCTGATTCCTGGTTGATGGACAGGTGTTGTGAATGTAACGGTGCCCAGCTTGAAAGAGCTCCTCGGTGTCGCTGAATGAGCATTGATGACTGAAAGACATCTTCTGCCTCCATTTATCTGTTTACTACAGTGCGTTGAATTCATGTTAATGTGGATTTAAAGACATTTCAATTAGTGGAAAAATTTGAAGGGGGGGGAATATAAAAAAAAGTCTAATCAACCAAAACCTTCACGACCCCCATGCAGTACCTCCATGCACCCCCTAGGGGTCGTGGACCTCCTGTTGAAGACCTCCGTTCTAAAGAACAACAAAGAATGAAAACCAGCGAAGGTTCTGGGTTCTGGAGCTGTGGTTCTGTGGTTAGACAGCACTGATGAACAGATACAACCCGAACTGCTGCAGGGGCTGACTGCCGCCGACAGGCTGGATGCTCCCTTTCCTCCACGTCTTGTAACAAAGCTCTCGAATAAAGATCAGCCAGACCACAACCCGCCACCCCGCTGTGGGATGCTCCAGACGCCTCGGGGTGAAACCGCTCATGCATACATAAACGTGAGAACGTCTCTTTTTATTTCTATGTTCCAAACCTTTCCTGATTGGAGCTGTAGATTACATAAGGTTTGGGAATCATTTAGCATTCCTGGCACTCAAACTTGGAATGTTCTGTTATCCAGCCATCTCTGCACGGAGTTGGCTCCCTTTAAGAAGGGGGAAGATAAAACTGATTGCTGTAGCCCGACACACTGATGATGCTCCACAGCATCTTTATTTCTGAATGTCATTAAAATCAAAACTATTAGATAAATGAGGAATTTCCCAAAGGAAAATTAAAGTAACTCATATGTTTTTTTCCCTCAAGGTACTTAAGTTGTTGATGCTGTAGGCAGGAAGGATCTCCTGTAGAGGGCTGTCTGCAGTGGAGAAGCCTCTGACTGAAGACGCTCTGTTGATGTCTAACAGTCTGATGAAGAGGATGCTCACTGTTATCCATAATCTTATTCGCTTTCTGAAGAATCCTTCTTTGTTAAATCATCTCCAGAGGTTCCGGAGGAGTTCTTTCAGTCATTTGCTCTGATGCTGTTACCCCAGCAGAGAATGGAGGAAGAGATCACACTCTCCACAGCATACTGATAGAAGATCTGCAGCATCTGGCTGCAAACACTGAAGGTTCCTTAGGAAATATAATCTGCTCTGTCCCTTCTTGCAGACGGCATCATAGTTGTGACTCCAGTCTAGTTTGGTGTCCAAGTGAACACCAATTTCTACTCCTCCACCACCTCCACTTCTTTTCCAATGATGTTGATAGCTTTCAACTTGTTCCTGTGTCTTCTGCAATCTACAATTGTCTCTTTTGTTTTGTTGACATTCAGCATCAGGTGATCGTTTCCACACCATGCCACAAAGCGGTTCACCAGCTCTCTGTATTCATCACATATTCATCAATGAATTATGACCAAAGCCATTAAGTGGAAACGTCATTTCTGCTACTAGGTTGCTAAAAGAATAATTTCAATAAAGGTTATTGGTTCCTGATTAAGCAAATCTTTTAAAGGGGTCATAGAATACAAAACAGAGTTTACATTTTAATAGATAATTAACAGTGGGTGAAATGGACGTACAGAGAAGTTCAAACCCCATTGACACCTCCTTTCTCTGCAAATCTCACAATTCTAAACTTCCACAATAAAACGGGCGAATTCAGAAGAAGCCCATTTTTTTTTTTAGGTATGAAAAGTAGGACATGTCCGGAAAAAAGAGGACATCTGGTCACCCTACCATATCAACAATTTGATGTTTCAGTGAGTGAGTGCTTGTTGCTATGATGTATCTTTTCTCAGCAGCTTCGCTCGTTGTAAACCAACCAATCAGCGCACAGCTCATCTAAATATTCATGATCATACCATAAAAAGAAGAAAACCTGTCGCTTCATTCTAGGGCTTTTAACCAGGCTGTATTAGGGCTCATAGAACAGCAAATATGCCATTTTCAGCCCAACCAATGTTACACACCCTATTCAGAGACCTTAAGGACCAGAACCACATACCCTATAGAATCATTCTATGGCCCCTTTAAAAACATTATTTGCTAAATAATGTTTTATTCACCTCATGGATTTGCATTGTAAATTGGTTTGAAAACATTCCAGTTGCTTTAAATTAGTTAAAAGCTCATTTAATCACATCCCAAATTCTTCAACATAAACCTTGGTTCTGCTAAACCGCCATATCAATGTATAATCCCATCGATTATTGTTTTGTTCCATGTTTTCCTTCCTCTTTTTACACTTAGCTTAGTTTAGTTGAGTTTCACTAGTTTTAGTCAAGAGTTTTTAAATGAAATATGTTTGACTTGGAGCTGAATGGTTTTTGTTAATAAAATTATATTTTGATGGAAGTTGTGGTAAATTTATTCCATATAAGTACAGAATTATCTGACCACCATTTGAACTCGATTGACACTTTCATTTCTGGTTCTAACTCACAGCCAGTAGGGCATGTGTTCATAAATAATATACGCAGTCCCACTATTATTTGATTGAATAACATATTTACCATACCTACTGCGGAGGGCAATAAATACATTAAAGTTGCTCTTCACTACCTTTGGTGCTTTTCCTCCATGGCAGCTCCACTATCAGATCCAAGTAGTTTCTGGTCAGCGCGTACTCAGGCATGGACTGAGACATCTTCTTCAGCCTGAAATCACACCAACAGGATCAGATTGAATCCTCTTTCCAGGTTAGTGATGGGGAAAATGATAGAGGGCAACTTTAAAGATGGAGCCACATCACATCAGCCAAATCACATGTGGGGTTCCTCCATTCTGGGGCCCCTCCTATTCAATATCTACCTTCTCCCCTTGGCTCAGATTATAGCAAACAACCAGATCAGTTGCCATAACTATGCAAATGACAAACACTTTAGATCCCAATGTCCCCAGGTGACTATGAACCCATCAGAGTGTTAGTTAGATGCTTAAAACAGATACATCTCTGATTGCACCATCATTTTCTCAAACTGAACAAAACCAAACTGAGGTAATAATCTTTTGGAGAGATCCAGAGTTAGCTCATAGCTGCAGCTGCTACAGCTAGAAACCACTGATTATGGTCTAAATACTGGTATCATGATGGACTCAGACCTGAACCTTCAGAGGCAAATAAAGGCAGTTACTAAGTCAGGTTTTTATCACCTGAAGAACATCTCCAGGATTCAATTCAATTCAATTCAGTTTATTTCTATAGCGCCAAATTCACAACACATGTCATCTCGAGGCACTTTACAGTTCAACCAGATCATACAGTCAATTAAATTAAAGGACTGATGTTCAAGCAGGATCTATAAAAACTCATTCATGCATTTATCTTTAGTAGAATTGATTACTGCAAAATTGTCTTTATAGGTTTGCCTAAAAAGTCCATCAGAGAGCTGCAGCTGATCCAAAACGTTGCAACCCGGGTTCTCACTAGAACTAAAATTAGAAGAGCACATCAGCCCGGTTCTGAAGTCCTTCCTCTGGCTCCCTGTAGCTCTAAGAATAGACTTTAAACTCATTCTGCTAGTCTAGAAATCACTGAATAGATCAGCACCTCAATCCATAACAGATATGTTGTCAGTGTATCAACCTCCCAGACCACTCAGGTCTTCTAGTTCCAGCCTACTCTGTTCACCCAGAACTATAACCAAACATGGAGAAGCAGAATCTATGCTCCACGGATCTGGAATAAACTCCCAGAAAACTGGAAAAGGGCTAAAAGCCTAAATTCAAAGTTAAAAACCATTTTTTTAGAGCTGCCTTTGATGGCTCAAGTTAAACTGTTAGCTGAGGTATTATTAGATTATGGTTATAGTCCAACTTAGGGCTGAAACAATTAATCGGATTAATGGTGAATAATTTATTATTGAGATATTTGCCAACTAATTTCTTTATTAATTAATCATTAACTGGAGAGTAGATACTCTAAAACATGCCTTTAGCTGACAGAGCAACCCACTTAGAGCAGTAATTATACAAAAATTGTAAAAGAAAATGTGTAAACATTTGGTATTTAAGATGAAAAAACAAAAACCTTTTTGCTCTATCTACCACTCATCAAATGAAAAAGCTTTATTTTCACTTGGTTTATTTCATAAAGTCTTCTTTAAAGAATATTTTGCTATCCAATTATTAATCGAAGAAATATTCAACAGATTAATCAATTTGTAAAATAGCTGTTAGTTACAGCCGTACTCCAACTGTTTGATTTGTTTTAACTTGCTTTTATTTTGCTTTTACTTTATACTATTTTATTGTTTAATTCATGTAAAGCACTTTGACCTGTACTTGTTATGAATTGTGCTATAGAAACAAACTTGCCTGCCTCAGATAAATAAACTGAATTGAATTCAATTGTAACCTCACAGGTTCTGATCCTCCATGAATAAGTCATGTGACCCAGAGCGTCGCTTCCCATCAGGCAGGAGCGGAGCTAGATGGGGGGCCAGGGCTGGCCATGGCCACCCTTAGCCAACCATTGGCCTCCCCTACCATTTTTTCCCCTCTAATACAGACGCAGTAATACTGTCAAAGTGAAATATTGATTTTAATTTTTCATGTATTACTTACAAGTTTTTAGTGTATTCATAATTTCTTTGAAATTATGAATACATGAATTCAAAAACACTGTGGTTAATTATACACATCAATATACTAACATTAAAGATGATAAGTACAGAATTCATGCTCTTTTCAGAACTAGATTTTGTGTTTTATGGGGTAAAGAGAAAATAATGTGTCTCTGCAAGTCATCTAGGAGTCTTCAGTAAAATCATAGATAAATAACTATTTTAATAAAAACGTATTAAATAATCAATTTGTGTAGATATTAGTACTTGTAAATATCAATTTGATGCAGAATGATTATTGATAAAAGTAGGTAAGTAATGACAATGGAGCTTGGACAGAAATGGTGGACAATGGTGGCAAAAACTGTACTTACGTAATTCCTTTATAAGACCCAAAATTAACATTGAAGGAGTTTTCCAGGTGGGAATGCAGCTTTGTTAGGCTCAAATATTTGCCCAGTTGGTAACAATTTCCCTAAATTTAAAAAAAGAGCTCCAACATTTTAGGATACCTGAGAACTGAGGATGTCTTAAATGTACCTTTGGGACCTGAATACATCACCCCTTAAACCCAGAAGATGAAAATGGGTCAAAATGAATAAAAGTGTCATAGAGACAGAAGGCATGGAGGGAAGAGGAAACCTTTTCCTTAATTATTCGTCTGATAATGATCCAGTTTTGGAATCACCAATACTCTTCCTCTTTATAAATGATTCTTTTCAGGATCGTGAGGAGGGTGAGTGAGGAGATGAACGCTAGGAAACGGCTGGCATCAGGGTTGGGAATGATTTTAGGAGGCTCTGTACAAATTGCTCCAAACTGAGTTCAGATACTGAACACAAAGATTTCAACACTAAGCATTTTTAGAGGAACAAACACGTTTCAAACTAAACCCCCCCTCCCCATAGAGATATCGGGTTTAAAATCATAGAGGAGGGGGCGGTCCTTACAGATCCAGAGAACCTAGAATCAGTTTTAAACCCATATGATCGACGTCCAAACATGCTGTGAGTTAAACCTGACGGCTGCATCATCCAGAACAAAGATCTCACCTCTTAAATTCCTTCAGACAAACTCTGAGCGTGGCTTCCGGCATGCTGGCTGCGTGGATCTTCCTCTCCAGAGCTGCCATGTCGTCTCCATCCTCATCCTCATCCTCCTCGCCCAGATTGAACTGTCGCCCTGGGAACACGCCGCCTTTCCGCACTGATAAGACCTGGGCCATTAACAAAGGTTTGGTTTTCACTCTGATCAAACCCAGAAACACGTCAACATCATACCTTGCAAAAGTATTCACACCCACCTTCAACGCTCGCAGAAAGAAAACGACGCAGATCCCTAACTACAGCTAACTACATCCCTAACAAACAGGAAAACTGTTTGCTTTGGGCCGCGCAGACTGGCAGTTCCTACCTGGTCCGTACCACCGACTCATTTCAAGCAACCGGAAATTCATCCAGGTCGCAGTTAAATAATGTAAATACGGTAAAAAAGCACTTACTTCTATCTTTAAATTATGAAATTATACTAAACTGCATCATATTACATATTAATAATCACTTTGCTGAGAAAATTTATTAATTTACAATCTTTCACATGGAGTGAATTTTGTTCCATTATTCTTGAAAGGAAATAAAAGTTTTGTAAAAAAAAAAAAAAAAAACCTTTGTAAACAGAGATTTGAAATAAAAAAATATGTTTTCCTTTTTCTAAAGTTTTTTTTTTTCTTTACAGATTTCTTATATGGCCTGAATTTTATGAATTCAACTCTTTTCAAATTACCTTACAGAGATAACTCTCTATTCACTTCTGGGCGCCGGCTTTCCTCTGGAGTGAGGAGTAAAGATGCATTTTGATTGGTCTGCTGGACCAAATGTTAGCAACAACATTTATCAAAAATGAAAATAATAAAGAAATGAAAATATAAAATTTGTAAAAATATATATATTTTTGGAAAAAATATTTTAATAACATCCATCCATGCATCCAGGCCGCCAGTCCATCGCAGAGCATTTTAATAAACAAAATCTGTAAAAAAAATTTTTAGAAAAACTGTTTTGATTAAATATGAAAAATATACAGAAAAAGAGCAAAACTTAGATTCAAAACCATTTTTCAAAGTTTCAAAGTTTTCTCTGCAAACATTTTTTTACAAAATTCCGTTAAAACTTTTTCTGTGCAACAATGATGGAACGAAATTCACTCCATATATATTCACTATATCCTTCACAGGTATGATGAAATGAAAACAGAAAACCAAAAATTACTGCAATGTTTGACAAATCAAAAGCCAAAAAATGCGCTGCCAGAAGTACGGCAGGGATCGCATTTTCAGGACAGTCGGATACAGAAGGGATGGAAACGCCTTCATTCTCTCAGCAAAGTCTCTATTGTCTATTTACATAATATAGCTTAATACGCTTTTATGATTAGTGACAGATCATCTTGATAAAGCCAGATTGATGGTGGCCCGTAAGTATTTGTGGTTGGCATAAAAAAGCTGCTGTTAGTGACTAATTTAGTGTATTTGTAGGCTTTAAATAGATCAAAGCAGCTTTGACCAGTGATACCAGCATCTCGCCTGCCTGCTCTTTATCTGTTTGGATCCATTGTGAATCAATGAAGTCCAATATTTAGTTTTTTTTTGTTTTGTTATTTTTTTTTTAAAGCCAATGCCCATATTTGTCACGGCTGTTAATTAACTGAAGGAAAATAATTTTTATGACATAAGAGTCCAGAAAATGTGATATGCAGTCTGTCCTGTCGTCTTCAACTAATAAATTCTACTAGATACACTTCTCTTTTCCTCCTCTGAATTCCTGCCTGAACAATTTGCTCTGCTCCAGAAAGACGTGGTGCAGCGAGAGGCAAAAATTACAACTTGTTTTAAGGGAAGAGGCCTTGGCTTCAGAAACGCACCCTGGGAACTCGCTGACTGACGATCAGCTGCGAAGGTGCAGCTCATCTGCAGCGAGGTGCTTCCACAGGAACAGGAAAATAAAGTTCAGATAATCCTGCATCATCTGCATCTCGTTAGTGTTTATTGGAAGATGGATGGAATAATTTAGAAGAAAAGCTGTTAGAGGCTGCAGAGCTTTTCCTTTCAGAAAGACGACCCAGAACCATCCACCTGTGGATCAGATCAGAGTCTGTGTGCTGAAACGGCCCAATCAAAGTCCAGGCATAAATCCAACCGAGAATCTGAAAGTGTTCTGGGGTTTTCTTCATCCAGGCTGGAGTTATTTGGAGCAGAAGAAAGGTTGAGTAATGTTTTTGGTTTTAACAAATTACTGACTTATTGGTGTTTCATGTTCTCACTCTTGTTCTGGAAGAACAGTGAATCATTTCTTTCCTATATAATTATACAGACTGCTACAAACCTCTCTGACCTTTGACCTCCCTGGGGTTCAGCTCTGCTCTGTTCAATGACCACTTGATTAGTGGTTGGCCGTATGGTTTTGCTATGATTTTACTGCTGCTGTCTCTTTTAACATACAGCACTTTGTTCCCTCCGAGGGTTTTTAAAGCCTTTAGTAAAAATAATAATAATAATTGAACTTTCTTATCTCACATTGGAGAAATTTACCACTGCATTTAAACCACTGCTTTGGGGAGCCGCCGTGGGGTGCCGGGTCCAGAGTGGGGTTAAGGGTCTTGCTCAGAGCTCGAACTCAGAACCTCAGGATTCCAAGCTCACTGCTCTAACCACTAGGCTGCCAATCCCCACAGTTCACTGAAGAACTGGATCGGCTCTCGGTGTGAGAGGCAGCTAAATTATTGCTCCTTCTGGTTCCTGCTGATTTATTGGTTTCATGATGGTCCTGAATGAAACTCAGGGCTTCGTGTCAAACTGTGAAGAATTTAATGATGTACGAACACTTTTGCAGGCGTACATCCTGTAAATCATGTGTTACCCTTTTCTCAGAGTCAGGACTCATTCTCCTGCTTTTCTGCAGCAACTTTAGTCCCTCGATCTGCCGGGTCAGCATGGGCAGAGCCTTCCTGAAGCGCTCCTCCAGGCTCACTGCATCCAGCACCTTCAGGGAACACAAACAGAAGCAGACTGACATTTTTCAGTTTTCATGCCGCTGATTCATTTCTCCATGTACCCCGAAGGCCCACCTGCAGTTTCTCCTTGTTGGAGGTGCGGATCATGGAGGCGACCACATCCGGCAGAGTCTCCCTGGGTAGACTGTCCAGCAGGCGCCTGAACTTGGCCACCATAGGAACCGACGTGTCCAACATCCCTAACAACTGCGGAAGAACAGAGAGGAGCATTTGGATCCAACTGAACCAATTAAAGCAGATTTTTCATGCTTTCATTTCCCATCATCCTATTTTGTTATGATAAATTAAAGGGAGAGTTCACGGCCATTTTTTGAAACCGCAGCTGGCTTTCATTGTGCTCCAATATTTCCACAAGAGAGCCTGGGAGCAGATTCGACATCCGCAGCGGCTTCTTACGTAGCCGATCCGATGACATTGGATGGACATTACTCCCTAACAGAATTACTCAGAGCACGAACATGAACGGCGTCTTGTCAGATATTAGAGTAATATTTCAGTCAGCAGCTCCACGGCTTGCCAACTTTTCAGCCGGCCGCTCTTTAGAAATCCACCCCGGAGTTCAGGTCCATTTTTATTCTGAAACGTTCACTGAATAACTGCTCTGTTACTCCTACAACCATGCAGTTAAGCCAAGAATGATGCATTTATGATCCTCTTTATTCAACCAAGAACAATTTGTCTTATTGCAAATGGGACAGACTGATCCAAAGCGATAACAAGATGAAGTTAAAGAGGCTTTATTTCTAGAAACAAATGCAGGAGACCAATAATGATTCAAACATTTCTCAATAATCAATGGAAAAGAACCGATTAGACCATATTTTCCATCTTTCCACTGGTATGAAGATTAAGAAGGATGCCTCTTTGTCATAACCATAATCTTTTGCTCACTTTAAACTCAAAACTCTTTAACCTCCTAGGTGAACTCCTGCCCTCTGACTGTAAAGAATTCTGGTGGGTTTTCTAAATGTTAACTCCTGGTTCTAATGGACCCCGTTCTACCCTGTCCGCTCCATCATCTGCCGTAAATTGAGCTGCGTTGATTGATTACTGTGTTTTATTATCCAGGTGTATAACAGAGGGGTCCTGGTGAACACATCGGCTATGCTTTGCCCTGACCTCCGCCCCCCCTGACTGTAAAGAATTCTGGTGGGTTTTCTAAATGTTAACCCCTGGTTATACTGGAACCCGTTCTATGCTGTCCGCTCCATCTTCTGCCATAAATTGAGCTGCATTGATTGATTGCCGTGTTTAATTATCCAGGTGTGTAACAGAATGAACACATCCTCTACACTGGGCCGTGACCTCTGCCCCCTACAGGATGACCCGTCGGTTCTGCTTATCAGCTGTAGTGACAGAATGATCCACCAACAGAGTCTGAGGGAGGATCTGCAGGTCTTTGATCCTTCTGCTCTCAAATGGTTTTAGATTAATCCTAATAATGTGCAGTTAGGTTTACTATAGGTTATCTGCTTCTCCACAGGGTATTTATTCATATTTTAAAAAGCCATATAGTTTTACCATAGGTCATTTATCTTGTTTATTTTGTAAATTAAAGTAATTGTATCATAAAATTCTCAAATATAAATCCCCAAAATAACCGAGCTCCATCTGATATCAGAGATCTGATTGTTCCTTATGTTCCTAACAGAGCACTTCGCTCTCAATCTGCAGGTTTACTAGTGGTTCCTAGAATTTCTAAAAGTAGAATGGGAGGCAGATCTTTTAGTTATCAGGCTCCTCTCCTGTGGAACCAACTACCAGTTTTAGTCCGTGAGGCAGACACCCTGTCTACTTTTAAGGCTAGGCTTAAAACTTTCCTTTTTGATAAAGCTTATAGTTAGAGTGGCTCAGGTTATCCTGAGCTATCTCTATAGTTATGCTGCTATAGGCTTAGACTGCTGGAGGACATAGGGACCCCTATTCCTAATTGTGCTTAATTCTATCTCTAATAACCCAGTATGCAGTATTTGTTAGATTAACCTCTAACGTTCAGCTCTCGCTGCTTTTTCTCATCATAGTAGCTTCATCTGGTCTGTTCCTATATGGCTTTGACTCGATCCTGGAGGGTAATACTAGCTGAAAGTCTTTAGATCAGTACTTCTATGTTCCTTTTTTAAGTCTGCTTCTGTCTCCTTGAACCCCAGTTATCCTCAGCAGTTGGTCACTCACACCAAGCCTGGTCCTGCTGGAGGTTTCTATCTGTTCAAAGGAAGGTTTTCTCTTCACTATCGCTGCATGCATGCTCCATGAGGGATTGCTGTAGAGTCAATATCTACTGTCTATACCTGCTCATCCAGGGGGAGAGAAATGATAGATTGGCAGAATGAAAAATAAATGAACTGAATTTTCACTTTTTTTCCCCACTTCTATTGGTTCGCATCTTGCTGCGGTTCCAAAAAAGCAAATCAAGGTTTCTGATTCTTATTTGTTGGATTTGTTCACTTTCGTAAATGCTACAGTTTTTATTGTTAGCTTATCAGTGTTGATTATTCAGTTTTATTTATATTTATATATGGAGGACAACCTGAGAATTAGTGGAGATGCAACCACAGAGCTAAGTTTACAAATGTTATCAATTTTATGGAGGAAAAACTGAAAATCCTATACAACCACTTTAACTATGAAATAAAAGGAAGTAGCATTGCAACAGAGAGAACAGAGAACGCGTCTCTGTTGTGGAGGAGAACATAACTTTAACAGAAGTCCCACTGAAAGAGAAATATTGCTCCTTGAAGGAGAATTCTCTGTTCTGTTTGTGGGTCAGACACATCATCGAAGATGGCATAAAAAAGATTAGCTGTAAAGCAATGTGGTCAACATCATAAAACAACATCTTCACTTAAAAGTTTAATGACCTTATGGATAAGGAAACAAAGGTTGCTGTGGACAACACACTTGTGACAAATGGCTTAAAGGGTTAAAGTCACATATGTCTAAAAAGAAAAAGACCAAAAAATACCGGATCCTAATAAAATGATGTCCAACGAGCGTCCGTTCTGATTGTGTTTAGGAAGCCTTTTTTGGGCCTAAAAAGAATTCCAGCAGGGGGAGCAGTAAGTGGACATAAACAGACGTGGTGCCATCTACTGGCGGTACCTAAGACCTATCAGAAAGCCAGATGAGACATTTGAGGCAGCTACTAAATAGAGCCTGACCATCCTGCAAAGGCTCATTTTAAAGCATCTGCTTGGCTGGTCAACAACCAACTGATGGTAATTAAAGAAACAGATCTACGGCAACTCTAATTTCCAGTGAAGCCCGATGCTGCTGCCAGATTATTATGACATTAGCCTAGTCCAGTGTTTGTAATAGACTCTTACACTGTAAGTCAATTTTCATTTAGAAGGTAGGACAAAATATGTAATAATCTATTTTACCCATAATTTCTTTTTAATTGATAACTAAAGTGTGCAACTTTTTCCATTATTATCTTTGTATTATTAACGACTGAAAAAAAATGAGACAGAGAATCCACATCCGCCAGATGAATACATGTAGCTTTTACTCAGCCATGACAAAAAACTATAAAATGAAATGTTTGCGATAAAAAAAAAAAAAAACACAAAGAAAAACCTGATAGACTTGTTGCTTCCTCGTGCTCCACACTGACCTGATCTGTGCATGACTGTGTGCAATTAAATGTTGGATTCCTGCATATTCTCATAAGGGCTCAGGTTTTTTTCTTGGACACTTGACTATTTCGGTGTTTTTGTGTTCTGGAAGCTGAATCGTTGCACTGCTGCCACCCTGCAGCATGGCTACTCAATGCATTGATCAATCGGTGGACGCAAGCAGATATCTGCTGACAAGAAAAAAAATAGCGGTTCAAATCATCAGCAAGCTGATGTATTGGTCTACCGTTAACATACGTACACTACTCTCAAAGTGCATTTAGTAAATTTGGCTTCTCCTTTAGTACCATCTCATGCATCTTCTCTACACAATCGCGGCTTTCTGTCCTTTCTAATAATATATAACTTATAGCATTAGGTTGGTAACCACCAGAGTAGTAAACCAACTGTGATTGGCTACTTCCCAGTAAATCCCGCCCTTTCTTCTTATCATTTGTAACCAGTAACGTTAGCACCTTCAGGCACTGCTCTCTAAAAGGAGAACCAGTCTGTCACTTCTTCTGAGATTGTCTTTTCTTGCAAGGGTGTGCAGCATTTGACTGCAAAAACAAACAGTTTGCCGGTTGTGGGAGGACATTTCACAGGTAAATCCAGTCAGTGGATGAACTAACCAAGAAAATCCATATATATGCCGACGTATCCCAGAGATAAAGATCAAGATATTGACTTTGACTCAATCGACTGATTGAGTTAGCCACCGACATTGCGTCTAAAGTTAAAGTAATCTATTTATGTTATTAAACAGCAAGTGATGAATTTATCTTTATTTTAAATTAGAACATCATCATTATTTGATGCTGTAGCGCACATATTGTTTACATACAGACCAGTCTAACTAGGGAATACCAATATTGTGGCCGGTGGCTTCACTTCAACCCTGTACTACCAATGGTTTATTAGCAAACCAGGGAATAAATAGAGGTGGAGGGTACATATGAGAATTTGGCTTTGGAGTATGCACATCCATGTTTATGTGGTGTTAGCAACTTTAGCAGTTAGCCATGGTTAGCTTACCACTGTTTCTTGGTCTCTGATACAATAAGTAAAAAGTTACTCAAGCAGCAACATCAATGACTGTCTGTGGGTGAGTCCCTGACTGGGGAAATGGAGACGAGAGAGATGACAGCAAGGCAGGCTAAAGTTAGCTAATGTTAGCATCCTTATAGTGGGGACTTCAACACAGGAGCAAGACCAAAATCACACTTTTTGGAGAGCAAGTTCTTTTAGGCTTTTCTGGTTTGAAAAACGGGCTTCTCAGTGTTACAGTGGGTAGCATTGCTGCCATGCAGCAAGAAGGTTCCGGGTTCGAATCCCTTCTTCCGTTTGAATCTTTCTACATGGAGTTTGCATGTTCTCCCTGAGCATGCTTGGGTTTTTTCCAGGTACTTTGGCTTCCTCCCACAGTCCAAAAACATGACTGTCAGGTTAATTGGCTTCTCTAAATTGTCCTTTGGTGTGAGTGTGTGCATGAATGCTTGTTTGTCCTGTTTGTCTCTGTGTTGCCCTGCGATGGACTGGCGACCTGTCCAAGGTGTACCCTGCCTCTCGCCCATAGATAACTGGAGATAGGCACCAGCATCCCTCGCAACCCTGCTTGACGGAACTTGGATGGATGGATGGTTTGAAAAACGAGCCCACATGAAAACGAAAAAAAATTTAAAGAGGCCTAACATCAACATAAACAATTGGTTAAGTCCATCATCATTATTATAATCTTAATATAATCATCAATAACTCTATTTAATGCAGTCAGGGATGTGTTCTAAGAAACAAAAACTCAATGAACAAAGGATGTTAAAAGGTAGAATTAGGAGAAGGGTCCCTTACCTGATGAAGTAATGCTAAATGCTGTATGATGTACTCTATCTGATGTATTCAAATTTAAGCTTATAATTAAAGACAGACCCTTCACTAGAAAAGGAATGTTGTCCATCTCGATTTCTGTCAAAAAAATATTGACCCCTCTTGTTTTTCTCTCAAAGAAAACGACTTGAATGACCTAAGCAAGAAACGATGTGGATAGGATGATATGTTTCCTGAATCAGCTGCCAAAGAAGGGGACAAACTGGTTACAGGAAGTCCAGCTTATTAGAAACGTCAACTTGATGAGGTGTTTGAAACCGACAGAGAAATGGTCACAGTTGCATCATTATTGTGACACAGCTGAGCATCAATATGCAGCTGTCACTTACCTAATATCACAAAAAGAAAACACCCCAAAAAACGGTGCTCTGCTACTAGAAAAGGGCCAAATGCTTCCTTTCAAACATGTCAGAATAACCTGCATCGAGATCATTGCTGCCACAATGTCAAGCTGAAAGACTGTTGGGGAAAGTTAAAATATATTGAATATAAGAGCGGATGTGTTCTTTAAAAACACTTGGAGGGAGTAAGGGCCTCCCTTATTTTGCTGGAACGTGAAAGTAAATGGCCTGTTACCTCACATTATGTCCATAAAGTTGCTAAAGGGGATCCTGAGGTCACAAAAGCTGTTGGAGTAAATCTGTTGCAGATGAGAAAGGAGTACAATCCAACAAGAACTTTTCCTCCTGGGCTCCTTTGACAAGGTCGGTTTAGTTCGTTTGATTCTTGAAGTGGCTTTGCTCCTGACGCCTCAAGAGGAAACCACTAACTAATGTCAAGACGTATTTCAATTTTCAAAAACAAGGGCAGTAGCTGAAGGTTTAAGAAACTAGGGGCAGGAGTTGTAAAGGAATACAGATGCATGTCATGTAATGGCTGATGAAGCGTTAGAAAACAAAACCAACAAGCCCACCCACATCTCTCGCCATTGCCTTGAACAGGCTGATCGGCTGGACAATATGCTGCTATTCGGGGCAGAATAACTCGGATACAAACCTTATACTTGTTCAACTCATTGCCTTGAACTGGATTTAGGACTGAAAGCTGATGCTACAATGTAGTCTTGTTGTCAAGACACAAGACGCCACACCAACCGAGATCAAGGAGTACTGAGACAAGGCAAAGACAATTAGAGGCAGAGACCAACACCTTAAGGTGTTGGTCTCTAATGATCTTGGCCTCGTCTTGGTCTGGAAAACTGTATCCTGAGAGTCGGTGGTCAGCTAAAGGCATAAGAATCAACAAACAGAAATGTAGGACATAATCAGATGCTATCTAAGGTAGAGAGGAGTACTGGATTACCCGTCCTAGTAATACAGTGAAATAGATTTTGTCAGAGTGTCTCATTTGGCAGAGAATAAATACTGAGCCTATTTCCTATTAATATCCAGATAACTTCCCTTCTGACTGGATGAAACTTGTTACTTACTCCTCAAGAACCGAAAAACTATTCTTGAGGAGTCAAGGAGGACGAAAACGTTTGTTTGTTCTTGAGTATTTGTACTTCCATGAAAGCTCAGCGGTTAACTGAAAGAAAGTCCTCTTCCCTGTGGCTGACAGGCACAGCCAGAGGAGAAAACAACAGCAATGCAAAGGCAGGCGGGTGTTTTTTGAAATAGCTGGAAAACCAGCTGACAGTCAAATTGGTTCAAAGTTTTCTAGGAAAACTTTGAACCAATCTGACTGTATATTCTGGTTGAATTATATCTGTGCCTTGAGATGACATCTTGCGAACACCCCTGATGGGTCTGTATCGCTTTCAGCAGAACTGATCAACTCTAAGGAAGGTGGCAGAAACCCTACCACAAAACACAACTACAGAGGTGCAGACTGCTTTATGGCATACGTCACTTCCCCCATCTCCCCATTTAGTATTAAGAAGGAAGTAAATGAAACAAATACCCCTTTCCGACTGGCTGAAAGACCCTTTTTAAATCTGGGACCAATGGGCTTTTGGTCACAGTGGGAAGAGCTCACTTACACGTGTCTACCCGGGTCAAACGACTCTGCAAGCGACCCACGGTAAAATCGCAACATCTCTGATCGGCATGCTGTGGGAACACCAGAGCCGGGTTGACCTGCTAAATTACGTGTTACCATTGAGTGCAGCGTATAGATGTCAACCCGCTGCACCAGTCACGTCTGATCTAACAAGCAGAAAACACCCTGTTCACATTTGATAAACATGACGCTGCTCTGGTAAAGGAGATTTGGACGGACAAGGGAGTGATGTCAACAGACATTCAGTTGCGGGGGCGCAGAGACCAAGCAGCTTGCTGGCAAGGGGTTGGACACAGCTTTTTTTGCCGATGCTAAGGGAGCGAAATGTTGAATTTTAGCGAATCAACCCATGTTTGAAAATGAGGCGTTAAGGTGATATTTTTAGTGGGAAAGAGGCTCAAGTTTCCCTGAGAGCAAACTGTGCAGAGTTCATATTCAGGCAATGTGGCTTCTTTCTTCTAGGATTTATACCTTTTCATTTAAAGAGGCTTTAAGTTATTTTATAATGTACGGCAGTCTGGAGCCCTTTTTCCACCTAGGATAGAGTTCTACTGTGGAACCATAGAAGGAGAAGGAGCAGGAGATAGGAGCCATGGACTGAGGTAGAGCTCTTCTCCCTAACATGGTCCTCAATTATGGGCGGAATAACACTATCCCAATCTCAGCTAAAGGGGAGAAACTTTTCCACACACAGGATTCGAAAGTCAGGTAATCCAACAACTAAACTCTGTGTGAGTCATAGAAACGTTTCAGAGCCTTACTTACATTCTAGCTCTATTCTCCTACTCTGCAGAATCTGTTAGTTAAATCTCTAACATTATGCTCTCTCCGATTTTTCTCATAGTAGCTTCGCCTCGTCTGTTCCTGTTTGGCTGTGACTCCATCCTGGAGAGAAATATCAGCTGTGCTGCTGCCATTAACACCTTTGTTTATAGATGTTGGAGATCTGCCTGTTTTTCAGTGTAGTCCTGTTTCTCAGACTGTAACTGGCTGGATGTGATCTCTTCGTCCTCTGACATGGGAGCTGGCTCCGAGCTCGTCTGCCTAGCTGTGTATTTCTTGGACGGGGCCGCCTTTTGCAGCTGCTTTTTGTTTCTCTGCTTCTGTCTCCTTGAATCCCAGTCGGCCTCAGCAGATGGCCGCTCACACTGAGCCTGGTTCCGCAGGAGGTTTCTTCCTGTTAAAAGTGTTTTTCCTCTCCACTGTCGCTACAAGCAGGCTTAGTGTGAGGGATTGCATTCGATTCAATGAGTCGATGCAAACAACTGGTTTTCCTTAGATAGAAAACTTTTAATCAACTTGACTGTATGATCTGGTCAATTGTAAAGTGCCTTGAGATGACATGTGTCGTGAATTGGCGCTTTAGAAATAAACTAAAAGATGCCAAAATCTAAACCAAATGAAGGCGACACCATAGAAAAAAAAACAGGGAATGTGTGTGTGTGTAGGTGTGTGTGTGTGTGTGTGTAGGAATGGGGGTTACAGTAAAAGGGCATCCGGTGGAACAGGGAGCCACCAGGTGAACCTGAGTCCTTAGACTTAGACTAAGAAAAACTATTGTAATCTTGTATACACAGAATGTATACAAAACCAAATTTCAATGCGTACAGCTTTTCAGTAGTGAATGAGCAGCTTATAACAGTGAAAATGAACATTGCCATATAAATAGTGAAGTGATCAGAATGTAAACAATGTAGGAGAAAAGGAAAACCAGTTATGTGCAAAAGGCATTGATATGGAAAGGTTCAGTGCAGTGCAAAAAGAAAGAAATATGGTGCAAAATGCAGTAGAACATTGAGTTGCATTCTATTTAAAAGGGATTATGAAAAAAAGCAACCACGTTGGTAGTGCAAATATGACGGTTTCAAGTGTGATGCAGAGACTTGTTAAGAGCTTCAACAGTTCAACAGTCTGATGGTGGCAGGGAAAAAGTTGTTGCAGAACCTGTTAGTCCTGCAGCGAATGCTGTGAAGCCTCTTCCTAGAGGGCAGCGGGGAGAACAGTCCATGGTGGCTGACTTGACTCCCGACACATCGTCAGTCCTGCGCTCTGCCTCACTGGCCTGTCTAATATACCCCTTGAGTGATGAGAACCCCCCTAAAAAGATAGCTCTAAGAGGCAATTTTCTGTTCATTTATTCAACCCAGAACCAGAACAATTTCCTGACCACCAACTTAAATCATCCGTTTCCTGTTGTTTGGTTGTGTGCATTATGTCAGTGTAAGATTGCATCGACACATCCAGCTCTGAGGCGAATGTCACCAGCCTGTCAGTACTTTCCAAATGGAAATGGAAAACATGGGGTTGCTGTTTGTCTAAGGAGTAACTGTTTGTCTAAGGAGTAACTGTTCGCTCTCATATCGCTCCTTATGTATCTGTATGTTATAGTTGACATTTCACTGCTGTGGTGTAAAGGTGGCTTTCTGGTATTCTGTCATCTGGAAGAGATTTTCTTTCAAATTATATAGATTATTTGCAGAAACTTGGTCTCTGTGTAGCAGCTGAGCTGCAAGGACTATGCTTGAAAGGCCCCAGTATGGTATTGTCCAACAAGCTGTGGTCCAACAGTCAGGTGATTGAGGTTCATCAATCCCAGCTTATCGTGGGAAAGCTCTGATGGTGTTTAGTAAATAAAATGAAAAAGCAGAACAATGGGCTGGACTAAACCTAACATAGCTGTAGCTCAGCAGGAAGGAGATCCTGTCCTGGCCTCCAAGTCGGGCCTGGTAGGAGAACTGGAGCATTTCCAAATGATTCGGATGATAAATCCAGGTTCCTGTGTATTTATTAATCAATTCTTATTCTAAAGTCGACTGAATCGTCTCCGTAGCGTGACACAAGATGACATGTTGGGAGTTGGAGCTCTAGAAATAAACCAAATTGACATGATTTCCAACTTTTCATGACTGCAGATAATCAATGTTACAGTAAGTTTATATCCAGTTAAAAATGAAATAGTGATTATGAAGCCTGGATGCAAATTCAAGCAGGATGGATGGATGGATGGATGAATAGAATAATGATGGATGGATGGATGGATGGATGGATAAATTGATGATAGATGGATGGATGGACGGTTGGATAAATTGATGATGGATGGATGGATGGATAGATGGATGGAAGATTGATGGATGGATGGATGAATAAAGGGATGGATGATTGATTGATGGGTGGATGATGGATGAATGGATGATGGATGGATGGCTGGATGGACAATGGATGATGGGTGGATGGAAGATGAATGGTGGATGAATGATGAATGGATGAATGGGGGATGGATGGGAGGATGGATGATAGATGGATGGACGGTGGCTGAATGGATGATGGATGGATGGAGGATGAATAGTGAATGGATGATGGATGGAAGGATTGATGGAAGAACAATGAATGAATGGATGAAGGATGAATGATGGATGAATGGATGGATGGAGGATGGATGGACGATGGATGAATGGATGATGGATGAATGGTGGATGAATGATTTATGGATGAATGATGGATGGATGATGGATGGAAGGATGGATGGACAGATGAATGATGAATGGATGATGGATGGAAGGATAGATGGTGGATAGTTGATGGATGAAGGATTGACGATTTATGAATGGATGATGGATGAATGAAGGATACATGATGGATGAATGGTGGATGGATGATTGATGGAAGAAGGGAAGGATGGATGGTTGGATGGAGGATGAATGATGGATGAATGGTGGATGGATGATGGATGGAAGAATGAGTGGATGGATGGAGGGATGGAGGATGAATGATGGATGGTTGGATGGATGGATGGGTGGATGGATGGATGGTGGATGGATGAATGAACGATGAATCCTGGATGAATGATGGATTGGATGGATGGATTGCGGATGAATGGACAGATGAATGATGAATGGATGATGGATGGAAGGATGGATGGTGAATGGATGAAGGATTGACAATGGATGATGGATGAATGAAGGATGAATGATGGATGAATTGTGGATGGATGATGGATGGAAGAATGGGTGGATGGATGGAGGGATGGAGGATGAATGGTGGATGGATGGATGGACAGATGAATGATGAATGGATGGAAGGATGGAAGGATGGATGATGGCTGAAGGATTGACGATGGATGAATGGATGATGGATGAATGAATGATGAATGATGGATGAATGGTGGATGGATGGATGGACAGATGAATGATGAATGGATGGAAGGATGGAAGGATGGATGATGGCTGAAGGATTGACGATGGATGAATGGATGATGGATGAATGAATGATGAATGATGGATGAATGGTGGATGGATGGATGGATCATGAATGGATGATGTTGTATGGATGGATAGATAGATGGATGGGTGGTCAGTAGGTTAATATTTAAGTTTTCATGTTTAAAACATAAAGTCTAAACATTTCTTTCATTTCTGAGGTTGCCATGGAAACCCTTATAACACAATCCAATTACTGTAAAGATAAAGGAGAATTGGAGAGATGGATTCAGACAGACTTCCAACCTTTAGGCAGGAACGTGGCATTTCCTTCCCAGCAGATCTGCAGACTTGCCTCTTTGTTCAAACACCAACCAATAGCTTAAAACAGAAACCGTTGCATTAAAACCTGCAGGTCTTCTGGTCAGGTTGGATTCACAGACTTTAAAAAGTACATTCCTGAATGGGTTTAATGTTTTTTTAGTTAAATCCATCAGAGCTGGTTGTTGTCAGAATCTAACAGACTTTCACAACTAAGTTGAAAAGACAAATTAAACATTTTACCCTATGCTGAAAAACTTTATCTGCACGTTTTCCCAGACATTCAACACTAGAAAGTCAAACTGGGCGAGGGAACAGAGGTGAACAGGACGCCCCTTTTGATTTAAAGGTGCTACACATCTGCTCCCCGCAGGTGTTCATATGACAACTTAATCTGGGTTTAATTCATTCCATGAGAAAAAATTTGTTCTCCGAAAAATCCAACCATGCTTCCATATGTGTGTCCATGTTCAAAGAGCATCTGAAGAAGCGAAATCCAGGAGTGATTCCCATCCAAGCGGACTGCATGTGACAGCAGGGGGGAACCAATCCCAAACCTGCATAGAAATCAGCAGCTTACTGTATAAGAAAAATAAATTACTTCAGTGCTCCTGTTTTCCATTTGGTTGATTTGTTTCACCCCCCAAAACCAACTCCACCTATACTCAACTCCACCCTGAACTTCATGAGGTTGTAGATATCTAGGAAGACCCTCTGGGCCTCATTCATCCACAGTAACACAGCAAGAACCTATGAAGTGGATCTAGACTGCTGATCAGATCCTGCAGCACTGCAGGTATTCAGCTGCTGGACAAGAAGCAGCAGAGAGAAGCTCAGCATAAAGAGACCAGAACCTCCACATCAGGTCTGAGCCAAGGATCCTGATTTGTGGGATACAGCTGCGAATGCCTGCTGGAGATAAGAACCTCCAATCCCTCAAAAGACGCCTCCCTACGCCGGGGTTTCTTACTCCACTGGCTTTTACCCTCCCTTGCCTTTTTATCCACTAGTAATGGTAAAAACAGATATTAATACCGTTTGTAAAGTGCCTTGAGATGACGTGTTGTGAATCAATTGAATTAGTTTTCAAAACTGTCAATAATCAAACATGGCTCTGAGTACAATACTTACCTGTAACGCTATCAATAGCTAAGAAAATTGTTGTCTGCATACTAAGGTTCATCTAGATTTATTTTTCCCATTAAAACAATAAAACCTCAGATGACCTTAAAATGTTATATTTGGTTTTGAACCATCATCTGCATGGTGCTCCATGCTGAGATTGAAAAATGAGAGTTTTCCATGTTTATTAAATTATACTTAAATATTAATTTAATTATTTGTAATTTTTATTGGAAACCGTGTCGAATATTGAATATTTTCCAGGGTATTGATATGGAGATAGAACTTTTAGCATTGTGATGCGGATGGCTACAGAATTCAGGGCTTTTATTGGTCCCAACCCAATTCCATAGGTACCACCAAGTACCTGTAAAATCCACCGGTTCCTAAATGCATGATGGTGACAGAGAGGAAGCGGTCGATTTTCCATGGTCGACATGAACGCAGCATTGCAAGCTCTGGAGCCTGATGATGTAAGAACCTGCAGCAGTACCCTAGAGCCATGGAGACTGGATCATCTCAATAGCTCTGCAGTAAACAAAGCTATCATGGCTGTTAGAACTCGCTCTGCTCCAGATGTGATGCAGATGTTCGAGGCCAGTGGCGGAATAACTTCAAATCTAAGGAATTATCTGGTTACTTGATAAACACACCTGAACAGCAGCCTGGTAGAACTTCTGAGAAAGCTCCCTCAACTCTCCATCTTCTGCCGTGATGCCCCCTGCTGTCGGCGTTGTGTACTGCTCCAGTTTATCCAGCTGCAACACCTGGAATTTTTTATTACAAAAGACATTTTTATATTTTTAATTCCCAAAATTCAAAACTTACCTTTCACAGGCAGAGTTATACCAAGATGCGTTCAAAAAGCATGTTAATCAGAGCTTAATTTGAACGCTCTGTAACATGAAGGACATCTCTGACTTCAGAAACGTGTTTAACCTAATAACCTAAATGCATCTCCATCAAAAGCTCACCTCACAGTCAGGACTGTGAAGAGGTCTTTGACCTGGAATATGTTTTGTTTTCACTTTAAAGGATAAAAGTGAACTAAGGATAAGCAGGGCCGTTTGATTCAATCCAGTGAATCAGAGCAGCCCTAATTAAAAATCGAAATAAAATGATCCTGAATGCCACAACCTTTGTGGGAAAACTTAAAAAAACTTTTTTTTACCGACAACAAAGGGAAGAGAGGAGGGACATTCTAGCGCCTTTTGGAGCTATGCAGCCGAGCCAACCTTTGAAGCTCACCAAGGTTGGACTTTAGCCGAGGATTATGAAATTATTTACAGATTTGATTCAATCCCAGTGTAAGTTTAATGACTGATGATATTCCTAAAGCTGCTGAGTCATAACATCACACTCTGGATTGGGGCTCTTTTTTTAGAAACTTGATGGTTTGAAGGTTTTTCATAGGAATGGTTTAATCTCCAGGTTTGTGGTTAATGATTCAAAATCAATCTTGATAGTGTCTACATGTGTCTCCTGTTAAAAAGGACTCATGATCCTCTGTCCACACTCAGCTCTGAATGTTTCTATCTAAACTGGAATTTAAGTTTTTTTTCCTTCATCTCCTTAACGTCTAAAATAATAATGATGTTTATGTTTTTAAAGAGTCTTCTTGGATTAACAGAGTGATCCTGTGAGCTCCCTCTCTTCCCCATTAATCTGAAAGGGAGAGGATCTCCATAGCAACCACTGACTCAGCAGTTTTCACTTAGCTGCTTCTTCTTTCTACGTAAACATAGATCATCATTATATGAAGAACCATTCAACCCGTTCATCAGCTTTCTATTCCTGCTCATGAGCTTTGGGTTCTCTGGGATCGTTTGATTTGTCTGAGGAACGCCATGAGGCTGCATGGACTTCATTCCCTCCTAACTACGACCTGGCGGCAGCGTGAACCTGGCAGCCCCTCTAACAATGGCTCAATTGAGCCGTGATCCCCACGCAGGCTCAATTTGCACCCCGCTCCAGATCTCGTTTTGGGTTTTGTTCTCCTTTAAAGAATACTATGTGGCCTGTTTGCAGCACATGTTTGGCATTTACAAGATGTTACTTGAAATTGTGGTCAGAGAGGATTTCTTTATGAAACTTCCTGCGAATGTTCTTCTTGGCAGGGAAGGTGTTTCTAACAGCCAGGGATCAAAGAATGCAAATAGGGACGGAACCGCAGGGCAGCTGAAGCCTACTCTGTGGTCAGCAACATTTCATTGTCTAATTTAGTCTGTTGCATTCAAGGACCCGCTTTCTGCTTACAGCTTTGATTAAGCAATAAAGCTGTGGCCTATCATCAGCTCTGGGTCTAATTTGAGAGAAAGCAGTTCTCCTTATTTTGAGCAGAACAGTTTTAGCTACGTTTCATTTAAAGCTGCAGACAGAAGCTCAGACATGCTGGAGAAATTGCTTTGTTCTGCAGGTCCTGGATGCTGCTCTGATTTCAACAGATGGCCGATTAACAGCCTTCAGCTGAACTGCAATCACCTGACTCCAGTTTGTTAACATAAAAAAGTACATTTTTATTGAAATTCAAAAGGTAGGATAAATTACATGCAGAATAAGGTCATTAACGGCTCCATTATCTCTCTTCAAAAGCATAGTATCCAGTGATGTTATTCAAGGGCAGAAATCCTCCTGAAGGCAGATGATTTACCTTCTCTAATAAAGGGTAATTGTACTGATTTTAGGAAATGTTTATATTTTGATCAGTTTTTGGAGAGCAGAGCAAACACTACAGCCTGTGACACCAACGACCACCATCAACACATATCAGTAATTGTTTAGATTCCTTTATACATTTTTCCCCTAAAAAAATGCATTCAGTTATTTGATGTCTATTCAATGTGACATTTAATCATTTAATTGTGTCGGCTTTTGAAGGTCTGTGGCTGTCAGGTTCTCCAGAGGTTCTGAGGAGAACCCAAAATGATCATGAAACAGCTTTTTGATGAGGTTGGAGAAGTTTTACGAGGTTCATCATTGATCATTGTTAGAGTGGCTCTGGTTATCTCTATAGTTATGCTGCTATGGGCTTCTGTAGAATTTATTAGTTCAATCTCTAACGCTATGCTCTCGCTTCTTTTTCTCATAGTAGCTTCATCTGGTCTGTTCCTGTTTGGCTGTGAAATATCAGCTGTGCTGCTGCCATCGACACCTTTGTTTATAGATATTGGATATTGGCCTGTTTTCCAGTGTAGTCCTGTTTCTCTGACCGTGACTGGCTGGATGTGCTGTCTTCATCCTCTTACATGGGAGCTGGCTCCGAGCTCGTCTGCCTGGCTGTGTGTTTCCTGGAGTTTCCTTTTGTACGTCTGCTTCTGTCTCCTTGAGCCCCAGTCGGCCTCGGCAGATGGCCGCTCACACTGAGCCTGGTTCTGTTGGAGGTTTCTTCCTGTTAAAAGGGAGTTTTTCCTCTCCACTGTCGCTACAAGCATGCTTAGTCTCAGGGATTGCCTTAAGAGTCAATGAGTCGATGTAACTGGTTTTCCTTAAATAGAAAACTTTGAATCAATTTGGCTGTCTGATCTGGTTGAATTGTAAAGTGCCTTAAGATGTGTCACTGGCGCTATATAAATAAACTGAATTGAATTGAATCATCTAAAATCTACATTCTAAGATGAATTGCGCCACAAACAATGAATAATAATAAATAAGGAAAATGCTGTGCATTTGTTGGTTGGAGCTGGGTAATTTTCTTTTTTCTGCAAAGTGATAATAGAAATAAAAAATATATGTCTTTAACTATAAAGCAAGTACTTTTAAACTCGTACAAAGTTAGAGCAGCGGCTTTGACCAATTCCAGGAGGAGGGCATTTTTCTCTATGCATGAAAACAGAGATGGAGAGCAGAGCAGAAGGAGCTGGTGGTTACCTCTGCCATGACAAACGGACGCTCCTGCAGCAGATTGGACACCTTGAAGCGGCACAGTCCAGTGATGAGGAGGGAGTAGTGTGGTTTGGGCCAGTTACTACCCACCACCTGCACCGCGATACCTGCTGTACCAATCCTGCACAGAGAGAGACAGAGAGAACAAGAGTTAGACAGAGAGACGGACAGACAGCTATAGACCCACTGATCTGCTCCAAAGCTTCCTGCTCTGAATTCACAGGCCACCGTAGAAGCTGTCGTTCAACCCTGTTTGTGAAAACACTAGTCTGTTTCTGATTTCCTCTGTCAAACTAAAAATAAATAACTGTCCGTCAGAAGGGGCCAACATGGACGGCTGGAACCGTATCCAATACGACTTCTGAAGCCTTTGTGACTATCCAGGAAGACAGGGCAGAGTGAATAATGCAGATTTAATCCTGGTTTTCCTCACATCTGGCAGAAATTAGCATCCCCTCCGTCTTCTTTCAGATTAATCTTTTAATCCTCTCGTTCATGTGACCCAGCTGTAAGGGAGCAGAGGAGGCTGCGATTCCAGCTGCTGGCTTCAGGAGCGCAGCTCTGCAGCCTCCAAACATCTTCAGCTTCACAGAAGCAGGAGGAGATCAGGCTATTTCTGGAGTGACGACAAACATCAGAGCTTTAGCTGCTACTTAGTAACCAGACAGGCTGATAAAGGGTTCAAAGTTTAATGCCCTGTGGACGTTACGGCTGGATGGAGGCCGTTTCCAGAACAATTCCACTATGCGCTCATTAAAAGATCTGAGCTCATTCCCGAGTGGAGCTGAGATGTCTGCTATAGTAAACATACCAAACCTGAGAGTCTCTAAAGCCTCAAACTGCCAGACTGAGCTGCACCGTCCGCTCCAGATTTAACCTGCAGCAGGATAATAAGGTTTCTCTGCTGGAACAAACATAAAGGATCATGATGTGAAAAATGTGCCGTTAAATCCTTGATTGGTTGGCAGTTTATTTGGAGTTTTACTAGGATGCCCTTTATTTTATATTTATTGGTGTTTTTGGCTTTAGGAACCAAATCCTTGTTTAAACTAAAATTTCTTTTATTAGTCATTTATAAATCGTCTGTTTATGATCTATGTTTTTTGTTATGATTTCATCATTTTCTTTTTGAACAATCTGTTCTAAAAGTTCACCTTTATTAAACTTAACTTTGGAGTTTTTGATTTCATATTTATATCATATCTAATATTATTATTTCATCTTAATTAATTTCTTTGGTTTATGCCTCCAGTTATTTTTTGAGTGATATTCAGTTATCCCCCCCCACCACTCTAACTGGTACCTGCAGGGACCCCAGTCCCAGACCCAGACCCAGACCCAGACCCAGTCCCAGACAGACCAAGACCCAGTCCCAGACAGACCCAGTCCCAGACCCAGTCCCAGACCCAGTCTCAGTTTCAGTCTCAGTCTCAGTCCCAGTCCCAGTCCCAGACCCAGACCCAGTCTCAGTCCCAGTCCCAGACAGTCCAAGTCCCAGTCCTAGACCCAGTCCCAGTCTCAGTCCCAGTTCCAGTTACAGACCCAATCTCAGTCCCAGTCTCAGTCCCAGTCCCAGACCCAGTGGTTCTTACTGGTGCAGCGGCGGCAGGTCGTCCAAGTCCAGTTCCGGGTCTCTGGTGTTGGGGATCACTCCGATCATGGTGCTCTTCAGTGAGGTCCCCTTCAGCAGCCTCTGGGCCACCAGCTGCATGTTCCGCGGTGAGTCCACGCTGAAGCGGACCGTGGATCCCGGCAGCAGAACCCCTTCGTGGGTCAGCAGCAGCGGGAGGCGGTTCGGTATCTGAATTCCTCCGGCAGAGGTCATTTCTGAGGAGCTGGACCAAGCCACAGGTCTGTTTACAATACAAGGTCCAGAACTCTCTGTCACTTCCGGGTTAGGACTTTCAAAATAAAAGCTTTTTGACAATTGACAGCTGTGTGAGAATCTACGGCAAACGTCGAGGGACATTACATTACACCGCCGCTCATTGGGCTTTCTGTCTGTTCCTTCAAAAAGAGAACATTTTACGGAAAAGTGACTGAATTTATTAGAAAAATAAAATAAAATCTTTAAATATTATTTATATGTGTAAGTATTTAGATGCATCAATTATTGCAGATCCTCTCCATCCAGACCAGGAGAGGAGGAACTGATCTACTGACCACTGCATGAATCAAACTAAACGTCTGTCAGATGGATGGTGGAATATTTGAATTTAAGCAACAGTTTATAGTTAAACTAAACAGTGGAACATTTTTTTCAGCTTTTATTGTCATTACAGTGTCACAAGTACAGAGCAACAAAATGAACTCTCTGCATTTAACCCATCACCTTAGGGAGCAGTGGGCTGCCATTGTGCGACGCCCAGGGAGCAGTGTTAAGGGTCTTTGCTCAGGCACCCAGAGTGGCAGTCTGTTAGCTTTTCCAGCATAGAACAAGTTTATAGATCAGAGCTTCTGTGTTTTTTTTCTATGTCTGCTTCTGTCTCATTGGACCCCATTTGGCCTCAGCAGATGGCCGCTCACACTGAGCCTGGTTCTGTTTCTGCTGGAGGTTTTTTTCCTGTTAAAAGGGAGTTTTTCCCTCTCCACTGTCACTACAAGCATGCTTAGTGTTAGGTATTGCATTTGAGTCAATGAGTCAATGCAATCAACTGGTTTTCCTTAGATAGAAAACTTTGAATCAATTTGACTGGATGATCTGGTGAACTGTAAAGTGCCTTAATATGACATGTAAAGTGAGGGATGCCAAAATCTAAACCAAATGAAGGCGATTTCATAAACCTTAAAAACCTCTCTACTGTCGCTGCGTGCTCAGTGTGAAGGATTCCTGAACAGTCCATATCTGCTGTCGCTATCTGCTCCTCTAGGAGGAGAGAATTCTGTAGAGTCAAAGATTGGATGATATAATTCAGGGGTCACCAACGTGGTGCCCATGGGCACCAAGGGGCCCTTAAGGACAACATGGGGTGCCCTCAGCATCTTTTGAAAACAGAACAATTCACCAGTGGACTAAATCTGAAATGTTATTTTTTACTGAAGCTCTTATTTTGAAGCATTTATGAAGCATTTTATCATATCAATAAATTAGAACATTTGAGGATTTATATGGATTTCATAATGAGAATATCTAAAAGCAAATTAAAAATGAAAAGAAACAATATAAATATGTTTATTATCTATAAAGTTCAGGTGAACGCCGACTCCTCTTGTTCATAGGTCAGTATTGGTAGCCATAAAGTAGCCCTCAGCCTTAAAAAAGTTGGTGACCCCTGATCTAATTGATCTAGATCTATAAACTCTTAGGTGAAATATGCTGTTATCCAGCACTTTAAAAGTAAACTGAAGTGATTTGAACATGTATATTACATACACACAACTCCTATTATATACACTGTACTTAATCTGTATTATCGTTTGTATTTGTATTTTGCTTAATTTTAACTTAATTTAACTTAATACTTTTTTGCCCTGTAAGCTTGTGGTAACCTTAATTTCCGAAGGGAGTCTTCCCAAGAGATCAATAAAGTACTCTCTAAGTCTTAGTCTAAGTCTAAGTAAAATTAATTAGCTAAATTGTAAAAGTAGTTCTGGTCTGATTGAAAATGTTTTAAATAAATCACATTCTTAATTACAGATGCATTTGCAAGCGAAGCTCAAATCCATTGTTTCTCAAATGTGATCCTGGGAAGTTTTTTTAAAGGGATATAAAGCAGAAGCAATTTTCCCCAAACTCAATATCAAAGCTAACCTATCCGGTTGAATCGTTGGTTTAGGGCTTAAAGGGAGGATTAAAGCTTAGAGTTGTTTAGGTGTGAGCTCTGGGTGCTGATTGGACAGTAAAGCAGACATACTGGGTGAAAGTTAAAAGGAAGATGATTGTATCTATGAAACAAAGCCTTAAACAGGTTAAGGAAATAGACGTGATATGATGTGTGACAAAAACACATATACTCTTCCCTGGGAGCTGCTGAACATTTTGCATAAATACCATAAATGAACTCATTAGATAAAGAGAAACAAAACTCAGAGTAAGTTGATAAAAATATTGATTTATTTCCGTATTTCTTTCATAAAAGTACTGTCACATTATACACTTCCAAAAAATAAATATTCAGTATCTCATGTCTAAAACAAATCTGTGAGACATCCATGTATCTGCAGTTTTTTCTGGGTTATATCTGTGGGAAAGTCACTTTGGATTAAGCTGCTCCTGATGCCAAAAAAAAAAAAAAAAAACACAAAGCACAGAGGAAAAAACAAGCAATCAAGAGTTTCTGAAAGAAATATGCAGACATATTGTCTTAGAGCACAGTTCACCAGCTATTGTATAAACAGTTATGGTCAGAGCTAAATGCATAGACAGCAGCTGTAACTGATCACACAGAACCAAGTAAAAGATAAAGATTTATTTGATGTAGAAATGAGAAAATGAAAGGTGTTTAAGAGAATTAATGCTGCACAACCAAGACGTTTCTTATGAGGTCCATCTTTCCGTTATGTTTTTATCCATTTAATCCAAAATAGATCAGCTAAAATTCATCCCAACCACCGTTTTGAAACCTGAACTGTTTTGGTTTGCGAGCCCTGGGACTTCTAACGCCACAGTTAACTCTGAAAACAGCTCGGCTTCCAACTGTGAGAGACAACAAAGAAAGCAAACCAGAGAGTTTCATGGGGGGCTCTGAATCCTACAGCATAAACTGAGCAAAGCAGCATGATGGGAGTAACAGAAAAGTAGCCATGTGCCTTAAGTTAGAGTCTGCGCCACCACAAGAGATCCAAAAAACAAGAGGATTTAAGCTTTTACCCCCCAGTGCAGCTCAGAGTCTCTTATATAGATTAAACAAGCTAAATTAGAGGGATTTTTGTTGCTCAAATCTTATTTGTAACACACAAAGTGAAAGGCCTCACTGTTAAAAACCTAACACAGAATCAGATGCGGTGCAAAAGATGATGCAGATGGAGACCACTACATGCAGCTGGAAGTGTCTGAAATGTCCAGCAGAGGGCAGAAGAGAGTAATAAGGAGCTCCTCTCATAAACACACCTTAAACTCCCTTTAACTGCCACTTCACTCTCTGTTCTGACCGTGGGGTACCATGTTGATCAGCCTCCCCCCCTGGATGTAGACATACATGTACCTCCCCCCCTGGATGTATACATACATGTACCAAACCTTCAGAGAGTCGAATTTAAAGTGCTTTTCTCTTTGCTCTGTGGTCCAAGAGTTTAAAGACCAAATAAAATGGAATAAACCTAAAAACAAGGGGTGGTTACCAAACAGTGGATCATTTCTGATTTTGAAAGGAAGGATTCACCTCCTGATTTGCTCTGAAGCATCCTGAGATGATCAAAGATAAGGTTTTCAGTTCAGTGATTTCTGCAGTGTTGCGCCAATGCCATTTTTTGGCCCCGATACCTGATTACCGGCTGTGCAGTATTGCCCGATACCGATACCATCTGTTTAAAATTGATGTGTGTGTATATATGAAGACCTGCATACTACTTGGATGTAAAATAATGGCTTTGTCAAGCTGCTGTCTACCTTTGAGAAGCAGGAAAAAGACTAATACAAAGTGAATCCAGTAGAACTTTTTATTACCTACCTGGAATGGGTGACAATAGTTGAATAAACTTTTGGCTCTCACAATGGTATCTGTGGCCTATTTCTTGGTACTCGCTGATACCGATACCACCATTTTAGTGCTGGATTGGGACCCCGCCTAATAATGGTATCGGTGCAACACTAGTTTTCTGTCCTGGTTTATTTAACACATTGGTAAAAACTACCACTGGTAAAAAGTTAAATAACCTTCACCTGCACATGCATGTAAAGAACAGGGATGCTGCTTCACTCGTTTACATGAAGAAACAAAGACATAAGAAAACCATCTCTGTAACACTGTAGAGATGGTGTCATGGTTTGGGCTTGTTTTTTTTTATTCTTCTTGCAGGATTTTTTTTAAAAGCGCACTAATGTCAAACATAAAATGCTTGCATTTATTTTCAGTTTATTGTCACAGTTGTGAATTGATACAAACAGGCTTAAATATATAGATACATTCAACCAAATCTGAAGCTCTAATATGTTAACATTTGGTGACCTTGATCGAGTTTAGCAGCGGTTACTTCTCAGCAGCCGAAAAAGCATTTATTGGAATATCAGACATTTGAAACAAGGGATACAAGGAACCCTGACAATAAGCTTTATGTTACACATCGTGGGAACTTAAGAGAAAGGTACTGAGGTCCTATTTACTCATTTAGATGGTTCTAAGTGGACCAAACATAAGGGCCACTGCTTAGGGTCTCCAAGAACAATTTAACCTTTGGTTGTTTGTATTTTTATAAAAATTTCTAAATATGCTGACATCATAATATCTTTAGTTTTATTAAGATATTTTATTGTTTGTTTGATTTAATAATGTTCGTTTTTGAAAAACGTCAAATTTTGTTATTTATCAAAGATTTTTAATCTGTAGGTTATTTTTTCACATCCTTGTTGCGATGTTGCGAAGTTTAAACCACATGAAAAGTTTGATGCAAATATAATGCATCCTCTTTAATTTCATGACTTTTAGCAGTGATGCTTTCAGACAAAGGGCTGTAGCGGCACTATGCCACAGCTGCAGTGAGTTTAGAGCAGGTGTGAGAGCGATGCAGCGATAGAGAAACAGAGAGGCCCAAAAATCTTATTTTTCTTAGAGGCCCATGGAGGCTCGGAGCGGCCCCGGATCCCATTAAGGCGCTGTAGTGGCCCCATCAAAGCACCCAGCTCAGCTGTTTTAAGGCTACACTGACACCATGATCCATCTTACTACAGGACAGTCAGCCAGATATGGGGGGGTGGGGTATGTATATATTTGAGCTTGCATGTATACATTATTAACAGTGTAGATTAGAGAAAATCCACAATAAATCAGTACATTCTCCAGCAGCCCAAAAGAAACAGAGAACAGATCCAATAAATAATCATAAGCCTGAAAATCTCAACTCTAGTGGATGAAAATCTTTGGTTTTAGCAGAAAACAATCAGTGTGTTTAAATGCTAGAGACAAACACAAAGCTTTATGGTTGCTACAGACGTTCAGACGGTCCATGGTGGCTCTGGAGGCCAAACAATGAGAAACATTTATTTTTTAAACTGTTCTCCGTCTGAGGCTAGACTGGAGATGATAACTGAGTGGTTGAAGTAAAACCACAGCAGAGATGTGCAGCTTGATTGGAAACCGTCTTTGTTCTCAGCTCTTTGTGTTTCTAAATCCGTCCTGACAAAAGCAGGCTGCCCAGCGTTCCCAGCCCAGATGTTACACATTTACTGGTTCCTTTTACCAATTGACCTTTTGCTCCAGCCTGACCGCCGCTGTCTGCACATGTTAAGGCAGAACCAGTCTGAAAGGTTGGCTGGGGACTCTGGGTTTGAGATAAACAGCAAGCAAACCTGCAGCATAAGATAGGCGCCTCAGACGCGACACCATCTACAGTCAGTTATAACGGCTGAGGTTGGTGTTGGAGCGAGACAGAAAAACTACAGATGTTGGTCAAAAGGTTCTGTTGCACTTGTAGAAAAATCTGCCACCTTTTCCTGTTTTTCTGGTTTATTGTGAACTCTGATCCACGTCTGTTAGATCAATGTTCCCGTCATCTTCTTGGCTGAGAACGTCCCCCAGAGGAGGGTCTTCCCTCTGGAAGGGTAGTTTGGTTCATCCCCTGTGAGACCAGTCAAAAACAGTTCAGGTAGGAGCCTTATGGTAAATTGGTACTGCAGAAAAATGAACCCAAAAGAACCTGGCTGCATGGGAAGAACAGGGAAACGGCTGGGATCTGAACCCAAAACCTTTGAGATGAAAGGAGGAAGCAGTGAAACCAGGAATCCATCTGACAGATGAAGTTCAGACCAGAGTTCTGGTCAAGTCCGGCTAAGAAATTTCAGAACCACAAACTGGTTCCCCCATAAATCCAGCTACTGACCACTTCTTTAGTTCTTCCTTTCCTCCTTTATGATGCAGAGACCGTAACTAGCTGGACAAATTTTCGTAACTAGCTGGACAAATGTTCGTAACTAGCTGGACAAATGTTCGTAGCTAGCTGGACAAATGTTCGGATCAGCGCCAACAGATGCTGGATGGACCAAAACAGGACGTCCCATCCAACAGTGGGATGAATAAAGGGGCATTTAGCAGGAAAAAGCAGAGGATTTAATGCAGCGGTTTCACCAGAGGAGGTTCTGGATGGGAAGCTGCACCAAGAGCAGAAGGTCACAGAACCAGAGGTGGAGCTTTGTGAGCAAACATCTGGTTTATTAAATCCTCTGTTCACTGCCATACAGGCCGTCAGAGGAAGAAGCCGCTTCATTAAAGTAAAGTTTTATTTATTCCCTGAGGTACAAACTAAACAGTTAAAATGGAAATCATGTTACTAAAGAGCAACGTCTGGGACAGCGTCGCTCTGTGGCGTCTGTTCTGACCTTTGGAGCAGCGAAGCGGCATTCCTTAATTCATCAGCATCATAGGAGAAGGAATAAACCATCAGTTCAGCACTTTGCTGCTTCCTTAAAAAAATGAAATCAAACAAACTGGTCTGATTTTAAAGATAATATATTCGGGTTTAATGGTAAGTTTTTATGACTGAAATCCTGACTGAAGACCGCTGTTGCAAAATATCTTTAAAAGTTGTTTCCATGGAGATGGTCTCCACTCTATTTAAAGGTTATAGCTCCAACTTTTCCATCAAAACATTTATTTAGAAACATCCACAGAACGTCTGCAGAAAAGCTATACATTCTACTAAGAAAATGATTTATTTCTAAATAATTGTTTTATAAATTTTGACTGATCCAATACAAAAATATGTACCTGTGGTTACCATGCCAACGTCAACGTTAAAGGGTTCTGGCCAAACAGAGATAGTAAGCCAAATGGATGATTACTACTTTTCAAGATGCATTGAAATTTTGACTCCACTACTTTTTCATCCACTAGATTTTCGGACACTCAATGGCATAACCACTATATATTACCCTATATAATGATTAGGACGGACATCCGGACACAGCCAAAGTCAAGCGTCTCCAAACAGCATTAGCCTAACAGCTTCTTCTTCTTCTCTGGTTTTTCATTTCTCAGATTCAAAGATGGAACGAAACACGAGCACGAGCCCATCTCTCCTCGTGCACGCTCTGTGCACGCATACAAGCTTTCTGTGCCCGAATGTCCGCCCTAACCCCTAAATCCCTCAATGAATATATAGAATGGGGACTATATGGTGAACTTTAAAGTGAACTCAGTCAACTGACCGCTCAGACGGATGATCACTACTTTTTAGTCCGTTGGTCACGTAATACCTCCTACGCTGCACGGTGCCTGCAAAATCTTTGTTATTAGTCGCAGCTCTCAGGTAGCGACAGCCTACAGCGACAGTGGGCCGCTGTGACAGCAAATCCCATAATGCTTTGTGAGGAGAGCTCTCTGTGCAAAGCATTCTGGGATATATCTTCCTCTTCTGAGGCCTTTCTCTTCTTCTCTTACACTTCGTAAACACTTTTTCTCTTACGACTCTCTGCCGTTTTCAGATAACTGCGGTGAGAAAGGTGAGCTTCAATGACTGTCTGAAACCGTAGCTCACCACAGATATATGCCTGAAAGTGCGCATGCGGAGAAAATACAGCTACCAGGATGAGCACGTAGGACGGCCTGACATAACATCAGCAGAATGATTGACAATTAGAAGGACCACTTATTTAGATGATCTACCAGGAAATAAAAGATTGTCCTCTATAGCTTTAAACATTGGACGTCCAGGATATTTCCTGAGATGATGCACTATGAAAAACTATGTTTGAGTACTCCTTAATTCTACATCAGAGCGTTGGATAAAGCAGGAGGTTTCCTGTTCAGGAAGTGACCAATGCCTGTAGATCACCTTGCCTTCACCAGCTGCTGACTCTACTGCAGCTCTCGGCTCTTTGCTGAGGACTGTCAGCCAAAGACTTCAGGGAACACCAATGTCTTTTGAAAAAAGTTTAATTTCTCCCCAGATTCCTTTCAAACGTCCAGAACCTCAAACTAAAGTCGGCTGCCGGTTCAACATCTTTCATCATTTTCCACAAAGAGTCGCAGGAGAAAACAACTGAACCAGGTTTGTACTGAACACAGAGCTCAGGAGAAAGGAAGGCAAATATACCGTCAGTTGATCAAGTTTATGCTTCCTCCTTTCTGCTCACATAAAAAAACAGATAAATACAGAGAACAGAGAATAAAAAACCAACATACAGCTTTGATTATGCAATCCAGGCCTGTAGCACAGCTGTGGAACATTTGTTTTTAAATAATGTGATATATTGGGGTGCTTGGCTATGGTACACAGTCTGTCTCTTCCACTTTGCTTCTGGCTGAGAAGCTCCTTCCCTAAGAATCCATCTCAGAAACCAATGTATTGATCATCATTAACATGTGAAAGAACAAACACATCCAATAAACGGGTTACCAGAAGCAGCCTGAGATGACTTCACGCCAGAAACAGATCCGGCTACAGTCCTGAAGCTTCTCTCAGCGCTGATCCACTTTTCTGTTACAAGGGAAGTCCACACAGTCAGATTAATCCCAGGCGGCTCCGCCGTGTCAATGTGTTCACTTAGGTGTCCAGATGGTAGGTTTGGAAATGACTTGTTGAAATAGGTTTTCCTTTGAGCCCTGAAGGTACGGATTGATAATCGCTGGAGTCTCTGAGCGGCAGCAGCAGGGAAACCCTCACGCCGTGGCCTCCATCTCTGCCTGCTGGCTCAACGCCTTCCTGCCTTTCTTCGAATGAGAGACCTCACAGTCTGGAAAACAGAAAAAAAACACATCGTTTCTCACTAATCAGGATACATTTCATTTCTCTTCATGCTCTGATTAAAGAAAATCATACATTCAGATGGAGTTATGAAGAACCTCTGCAGCTTTATGGAGTGAATTTAAAGATCATTTGAAGAAAAAAGGCGTCAGCATCTTTACAATCCTCCAAAGAGCTGCTCACCCTACTCCATGCAGGACCACCCATGGTGCAGACATGCTAATGCTAGATTAATGCTGGAATTAAACACCTAAAATGATCCGATTTATTTATGGAGAATCGTTTGTTTTACCATGGTTACAGTCTGATGCTAAGGTCGAAGTCATTTCTTCTAAAAGCAAAATAATAAGGAATAAAATGACGGGTAACTGTGTTCACAGCTCTGATGTGAATCCCACAGGAGTACTGAGCTCCTTGGTACATGGCACAGCTAATTTTACTACGAATGCTAAAAATCCACACATTCCTATCGGGAAGTGATGTAATATGAAACCAGCTGACTGCAGGTTTATGTTTCTGATCCGAAAACGATTGGATCATGGATTTCTCCTCAGGGGAGGGGGTTTAACTGGAGGCATCCGATTAGGTTTACATATTTTATCTATATAGCAGACATGGGCTATGTGGAGTCAACAAGTCATCTCCATGTCATGTATTTAATCTACCCAGCCAATAAACCAGGTGAGTCCAATCTGCACAGGTTAATTCACGGTGAAGATTGGACTCACCCGCTTCAGTGGCTGGGTAGAACTGATACATGACATGGAGATGACTTGTTGACTCCATATTGCCCATGTCTGCTATATAGTAACAGCCATTAAAAATGGCCCTTCTCAATCAAAGGGCAACCGAATGGCAACTTCCAGCCTCTGCAGTGACCCCCTATGCATATTTATTTCCTCAGACTCCACCCTTTCACTGAATTACAGGGTCTGACCAGGAGATAAAGCTTCTCTTTAGATCTTAATGTCCACAAATCCTGACAGAAAGAATATTTTAGTACAAATATTGATGTTTAAAAAGGAATTGTAGGGGTACAGCCAAGGGCCCATCAAGGAAAATGGGGAAATATTGAATGTCTACTACTGTAGGTCTCCTCAAAAACTTCTGGTGTGAACTTTTGCTTTTATTTCTGTTTAAAAAAAAAGTCTATTTGTATAAAATATAACCCATCAAGTAAACAAAGAGCATAGTTGAGTTAAATGGATTAGTGGGATTAATCCATTATTGTTGGCATTAATTAATTTGCTTATTGAATTGGTAAACAGACTGTAAAACTGGTAATTTGCTGAAAGAATAAATTATTTGCAGCTTTAATTATGAATAAACTGGATAAATACAAACTATTAACATTTATAAAAATTATTTTTTCCATTGTAGTTAAATTTTATACACATAATTACACGTGTATGTATGAACGCTTTAATTTTTGTCATTTGAATTGTCACTTGATATAATAGGAACAACAAATTTTTCTTTCAATGTAAATATTTTGTATATAGACTTTTTAATTAATAGAAAGTATATCTTCTTAGGTTTATCAATCAATCGAAAAAATAATGCATAAATCAATTGATTACTGTAAAATGCAATAGGTGCAGCGCTAGAAAAGTGTTTCGACATTTCCACACAGAGTTACGAAAATATGGAAGCTCATATACGAAATAAAACTTTGGATTGCTGTAAGTATTAAAATATAGGAATTCAATGAAAAAGTTTGAAACATTTGCAGAATGAACCAACGTCTATTATGGATTATAAATACATACCAGGAGTATCGTGCCCCTGCAAGAGGATGCCTTTCAGAAAAGGGGCCCCGAGTCAAATTCACACAACAATATTATATATAATCAACTACTAGCAAGGTTTTGCAGTTTTTCTATTTTACAAATACATTAGTTGTTCTGTGAAGGACTCTTCTTTTGTCAAATGCGACGTGATTAATTACAAAAAATGTTTCTGTGTGTTTATTTCTGTATCTTTGAGTTATTTACAGTCTTTCTGCAGCACAGCTGAGCTTTGAACTCCCCCTGCTACCAAAGGCTATCGAAAGGAAACATTTCCTGTTTCCCAAAGAGCACGCGGTGCGTTACCACCAAATCCTAATCGTTTAGGCTGCTGCTGACTGGAGGAAGAACACACAAAAGCCAAACTTCAACAGTGTGTCATGAATCCAGAGGAAGAAGTATATGTTGTGGAAAATCTTTTTTTCATATTCAGGAACTGGTAGCAGTGCTAACCCTGAAACAAGTCAGGGATGGTTCCACAAAGCTTCACGTTAAACCTCATTTCTGAGCATTAAAGGTGTTATTAGGCTGATCTCATTTGGAGCTTAAAGAAATGTAAACCTGCTGCAGTCAGTAAATATAAAATCATTTTGTGAACTAAAGAAATTTTCCTAATTCAAGCTTTTCTTCTTCTTAACACTTTCATTTTGTTGGGAAACCAGATGCTGACTCATTGTGAGCAGTTTTAATCTAAAGTGACTGGTCAGGAGATTTCCTGTCAAAGCCCATACTGGAGGAGGAAAGTCATCAACCACCTGCAGGAGACAGGTGTTGGTGATGTGCAGCAGATTTCCCCTGATGGCGCCACAGCTGTTGAATCTGAGGCGAGTAGCAGGGAGGTTGGTTCCAGCTTCACCTCCGGCTTTCTGGGAAGCTTAATCTCAGTTCATAAGTGATTAAATGCCTGTAGAAATCTGACCAGCCACATGCGACACCTTCCTCTGTGGTCTTCCTCCATGTGTCAGATCCACATACATCATCCTCTATCCAGTTCATTCACCAGCTGTTTTGTGGCAAGGATGCAAGGCTGCACATCTGGAAATCTGATGCACATCTGAAAGGGAACGCGGTCACGCCAACTGGTGACACCTTCAGGTGTTGGATGACTTTCTTATTAAGATCTTAATGGTTTGGGTGTTTTGGTTTTATTTTGTACATTTTGTATGTTACTTCTCTCTTAACTTTACCTTTATGCATGGATGTAACTTGGGGGGGGGGGGGGGGGGGGTTATGTGATAGGGTTAAATAATAACCTCGTATTGTCCTAGAAATGAGACCGACAACCCACAACTCATTCCTGCAGGAAAGGAGAGCGACCAGACCCACTGAGGAGTCTGTGGTCAACTCTGCCAGATCCTCTCTTTTCTGCTGCTTTTATTATCGGACTTCAAAGGAATAACAGGAGGGGTCAGAAGTTGTCAGGAGGGGTCAGAGGTTTACACATGATAGAGCATTACAGTTCCTTGTGCAGTTTTATAACAGGTGATGACCAGTCAGCCGCAACAGGCTGGAGAGAGCATGACTTTTCCTATTCTGGGAGAACCATCTGTTCAACAGAATTCATTCCTAGCAGGCCAAATGCTTGTAACTTAAAATAAAACAATAAGATATAAATTTCTCTAACAGTATGGGGGGGGGTTTGACTTTTTCAAAAGTCTGTTTTTGTCCCCTGCACGTTTTACTGTCCAAAAACAATGTTACACTACAATACACAAACTATCGTAGCTCAAACTGAAGCCTTCTGGCCTGAGTTCAGACCGCCTCTAAGCTCCTGATTGGCCTCTGTCTTGTGTGATTGTCTGTCACCACTGTCACTCCTGAGAAGCTCACTTTACAAACATCAGATGCGCCACTGAATCGGGTCTGTGATTGAACGGTCAAACACGCTGAAGTTGGTTGAATTATAAAAATACTTGCGTCCCCCCACTTCTGACATCAAAGTGTTTTCTGATCTGTTTCTCTTGATTACTTTCTGCTTCTTCTAGTTGTCTCTTTAATTTAGTTGCTAAATATTCTCCTATTTTCGGGTTAGTTCTCCCTTGTGTCTTTCACCACTGTCTAATCATCTCTCCTTTCAGTAATGAGTGGATGCAGTTCACCTGTGCTTCCCTCATTACCTGCACCTGTGTTCTCCTCTAAACTGCTGTTCTCCTCTTTGTTTTGTTGGATCCTTTAAGTTGTTTCTTTTAAGCTACTTCCTCATTGTCTGCCTGCTTATTGCCAGAGATCCTGAGTTTCCACATCATCCTCTTTCCTTTGCAGAAGAACAAACTGTCACTGAATCTGGCTCCACAGAATCACTGCCCAGTAAGATCATTTATCAATAGCATGAAGAGGTGAAGAAGCTAAAAGATGAAGCTCTGCACTAATACATGTCCTGCCTGATCTGCTTAAAACTCCTGTTTATTTAAAGACTTTTTTGGGTTAAAAATCGTTGTTTTTTGGCTTCATCCAAAGCTGAACAGCTGCATCCGAACCTTTCGATGCCAAAGGTCTAATTTTCAAAGAATCCACAAAACGAATGTTGAATCAAAGGAATTATGATTGCAATAATTTGCTGTGTTTCAGATGATTAAGAAAGGTTGCTGCAAAAGTTAAGACACGCAAACTGCTGTTAATGCATTTAAACGAGCAGACCGTTTTCTCTACTGACAGTTTGAGATGCGCCATAACAAAAGACATTCTGCCACGGAGATGGAGGGAATAATGATTTTAATGTTTTTTAAGGCACACATTATATAAGTATGTAACAGACAAAAACAAACAACTTTAATATAAAAGAAAGGTTGTCTTTGCTATTCTGCAGACGTCTACTGCAGGATCACTTGTTTGTCTGCTCAGAGCCGTAAATAATAGCTGATTATTTTTTCTTACTTTCCATTTAATAACAGGATTTCTGAAATGCTTGAGACAAACATTAATGAGAAGTTTATTAATACGATATTCGGTTTGTTTCTATCCATTACTATTGGGACAATTTATTGATAAGATGTTTGTAAATCAAACAGAAAACTAGACGACTGTTAAAAGTATTATTCAACATTTGCCGATTTTAGTTTTAATGAAAAATTTAAGCATATGGAAATAATGATGGATTTGCTGGGAGGGAAGATTTAGCTGCTGGAGTCGAAGCTTTAAAACATGAACTTTTTCATTAAAACTGGCATGAAATTAATGTTGCAAATGTCGGCGGCTCCTGTAATGTGTTCTTAGAAATATTATTGGAATATTTTGAGATTTTCTAATCAGCAATGTTTTTAAAAACAATGTAAGCAAACTGGGATCAAAGCAGCGAATGACAAAAAGTTTAACGGATTGTAAAAAGAAGAGCAATCTATTTGGAGTAAATGAAAAATCCAACAAGGATTCAGAGAAACGGCAACAGCTTTTTGAACAAGTATTAATCAAGCTCCATCTGATATCAGAGATCTGATTGTTCCTTATGTTCCTAACAGAGCACTTTGCTCTCAATCTGCAGGTTTACTAGTGGTTCCTAGAATTTCTAAGAGTAGAATGGGAGGCAGATCTTTTAGTTATCAGGCTCCTCTCCTGTGGAACCAACTACCAGTTTTAGTCTGTGAGGCAGACACCCTGTCTACTTTTAAGGCTAGGCTTAAAACTTTCCTTTTTAATAAAGCTTATAGTTAGAGTGGCTCAGGTTATCCTGATCTATCTCTATAGTTATGCTGCTATAGTCTTAGACTGCTGGAGGACATAGGGACCCCATTTCATCATTCTGCTTCATTCTATATTTATTCTCCCATTCTGCAATACTTGTTAGTTCAATCTCTAACTTTGCCTGTATCTCTTCTTCTGTCTCCTTGAACCCCAGTCGGCCTCAGCAGATGGTGCTCACTCTGAGTCTGGATCTGCTGGAGGTTTCTTCCAGTTAAATGGAAGTATTCCTCTCCACTGTCGCTTAAAGCTTGCTCGGTGTGAGGGATTACCAAAGAGTCAATGAGTCGATGCAATCAACTGGTTTTCCTTAGATAGAAAACTTTGAACCAATCTGAATGTATGATCTGGTTGAACTGTAAAGTGCTTTGAGATGACATGTGTTGTGAATTGGTGCTATAGAAGTAAACTGAACTGAATTAATTTGAGAAGTTGATGCTGATATTGCTGCTACAGGAACTGGATGTCTTCTTACTTGTCCTTATCAAATCCTATCTACGGGGTCCAAATAGAGATTATGTGAAGAACAAAACGGAGCTGCAGGATTTTCCTCATAACACCACATGTCTGGGCCTCAGATGAAAAGGCTAAGATCATGAGGAGGACCTTTCTCTCTTAAACCCAGAATCCTGCTGCATGGAACTTGCTGTTTTTATCCTGTCAGGAGGTCTGGTTTGCTGTGATTGCATGTGATTTACTGATGACTGGCGATGATGAATGGTCCGCTAGAACACCTGCTGAGGATTTTCCTCAGAGCACCTGCAACTCTTTCACAAGCACCTTCCAGTGGCGGCTCTGCACATGGTTCTGTGTAAGGCAGCTTCCAGGATGTCAGGCTACATATTAACATGGCTTCATGGGAACCTGAAGGCACATCATCTGACCAGATGGCCTGGCAGAGGCTGCGGCCCGACCTGGAGCATCAAAGCATCATGTTGCTTTGATTATAAGCTGCAGAGACACTTTCACAACATCGCAAAGCTAAAACAAAACAAGAATAACGAAAGGATGCATCTGGCGGAGTGAGGGGCAGGAGGACCTCAGCTTGGCGCTTCAGCCCGAACCCCACATGCAACACATCAGCATGCACACATGCATGTTTCATAAAGAACTCAGGTCATTGCTGATTTGCTGAAACATTTTCATGCGCTCGAGTGACTTTGATGTACAACCTGAAAGATGATGAAGGATTTAAAGATCTTCCGTGTAGAACTCACAGTCCTGAGAAGCTTCTGTGCTGGAAAAGCAGTCCCAGAAAAGGCAGTACATGGTGTGGCACAGGTTATCCCCCAGGGATTTAGGAGAAGCCAATCTCCAGCTGGACTCCGGCACCCTGTCGGGCTCCTCTGTTAACTGATCCCAAATATCTTGGACGGTCTCTGGCAGCTCCTGCTGAAACACCTGGAAACAGCAAAACAACCACAAACACAGCTGAGAGGCTGACAGGCTCTTCTTCCAACTGATGGATGACTGACTGGCTGACTGCCGTGATAAATCCCCAAACCCGCCGTTCAGCCCTCGAATAACCTCGGCAGAATTCAACTCGCTCTTCTCAGGCTCTGTTTAGTTTATGTTTGGGACACTGAGGCTCCAGCCTGTTTACATTCCTACTTTGATGCAGAACATCTATAAATATATTCAAAGGCTTTAAATCCCAAATCCCCCAGATTTCTGTTAGAGGTGAATATTTGTAGTCCTGCTCCTGCTTCCTTCCTAACTTCTAGCTCTGATTGAAGCAGATCATTAACATCTGGACCGAACCCTGACTCATCCTGACCTATTCCTGTCTTTATTCTTACGGTTTATTCTATGTTTCTAGAAACACGAGTATTTTGCAGGGTTCAGATCCGCACAAGTCCAGTATTTCTGTATTCTGACCTCTGAGGCACGCTGCAGTAGGAAGATCTTTGAAATGCTTTCCTAGTCGGACACTGAGAGCTCTTTAGTAGAAGCTTTAAACGGACGCACCAGCAGACAGGATCCACTTAAATCGTTGGTATTGTTGGGTCTCAGTGGAGACACCAATAGACTTAGGAGTCCATGTGTACTGGGTGGGTTCAGGTCTTTTTCATTCAGTAATTATTAATCCACATGTGGTGCTCCTCAAGGCACTGTTCTGAGGCCACTGTTTTAATTACAAACGCCTCTCATTTTATACTGATGACACTATGCTTTTTATTCCTGCCACATGACCAAAGCTCATTACAGTCATGAGACTAGTGTGTCCATGTTAATATGTTAGCATAACTTAATTGGGTTAATGTCGATAAGACAGAAGTTATTGATTAACTCGACCCAATGAGACCAAAGGTATTCTCTGTCTTTGATTGAAACATTTCAAAGCTGCTGACAGGTGTGAACGGAGTGGATAGCTAAGCTCTGTTAACTCTTGGCTTCCAGGACCAGAACTTCCCAAGCAAATGTCTGAAAAGCATCCATTACTGTAGATCAACAAATATCAAACTTTTTTAATAATTTCTCTTTTTTGGGGTTTTAATGCTTCCATAGCAGAACTGGGGTCAGTTTGAAAAAAGACTTTAGGGGGCAAACTTCAGCTGACCTTTGCTGTAAATAGTTTCTAAATAAATAGACTGAATTTAATTGGATTTTAGCGGAAGACTCCACTGCTCCTTTGGGATTGTGATCTAAAATTATGAAATTACTGGAAGGTTTGAAAACAACTTTTAATGTGATTTAGGGTCATTACTGTCACTTCTTTTTAGGTAAAGATCAAGTATTTCAGTAATGTGACCGTGGCAGTCTGAGATCCTTATGTTTGATGGAGATAAAAAATGACCAGAGGTCACAGACAGAAAAATGTTCAGTGCCACAATAGAGCCTTTATTATTTTGTGTTCATCTGTTAAACCAATTACTCATTAAAGACATGGACCGGAAAAATTCTTTAAACTCCAAACCACGAGAGGACGGGTGAGATATGAATCCAGGATCGGCCAACTGATCAGCTTTGGATCAAGCCTGCCGTCTTTGCTTCAGTTATCTGCTCCGTTATGAGGCTGCAGGGCAACCTGGCCTTTAATGCACACTATGCTCTAGATGCATAAACTGCATAAATCTCTGCATAGATAAGTCTATGATGTAAAAGTCCTAGAAGGTGTCGGAATTTGACACAACTTGAATAAATTAAGATGTTTTGTATCCTTGTTTTCAGCGAAAAAAGCTATACATCATGTTGAATCTGTGAGAATACAAGTTACAAACATACATGAATCACAAATTTCCGGTTACGAGTGGACAGCCTGATAAAGCTGCTACACTCCTGACCAGTTGGTGGCGGTAAAGCACCTCAAGGTCGTCGCCAGCCTCATTTAAATTAGGAGGTGAACGAAAACAAAACCTCAGATCAAATGTTGCATCTTCCCTGAAATGTTTTTAGTGCATTCTAGGTCGTTTCTCAATTCACAAGAACGCGAGTACAGACCCGCGTCCTCGCCAAGTATGTTCTTGAGAAGAACACAGAAAAGTGTGGACTTGGGGAGAACGGGAGCACAAAGCATAAATATGGGTCAATTGGAACAGAAGCGCACTCGTGACATCACCACATGCCCGGCTCATTTAGAGCTGCATTTCACCTCCTGTTATTAATAGTCTCTAGATAATAATACATTCTTACTTTTTTCATTTAGTGGGGGAATAATAATGAACACAGTCAGATAAACACAAATCAAATGAACATTTTGCCAAATAAAACAAATCTCCATCAGAGCCAGCGGTCCTTCACACATGGCTATGCAGAGAGAGGGCGGCTGCAGACGGGCGGCGGTTAGCCCTGCCTGCGGTTAGCCTCGGGATGTCCGCTGGTTGCCATGGTCCTCAAATTATCTTAAAATGTATTTTACTGAACAAAAGCAATGGAAAAGAGAACTTTTAACTTCATAGTCTGAGCTCTGTGAGTGCTCCCCTGGAAGCTGCTGCTGCAGCAATGCATGCTGGGACAGCTGTCAATCTCAAGAACAGACAAGTCTGCTCTGATGCATGCTGGGTAAATAGGGAGGGGAGAGAACAGCATCCAGGGACTTTCTCTGTACATTCTCTGTCTTCTTGGAGAGAAATATCAGCTGTGCTGCTGCCATCAACACCTTTATTTATAGATGTTGGAGATCAGCCTGTTTTTCAGTGTAGTCCTGTTTCTCTGACCGTGACTGGCTGGATGTGCTCTCTTCATCCTCTGACATGGGAGCTGGCTCGGAGCTCGTCTGCCTGGCTGTGTGTTTCCTGGACGCGGCCGCCTTTTGCAGCTGCTTTTTCTATGTCTGCTTCTGTGTCCTTGAACCCCAGTCGGCCTCAGCAGATGGCCGCTCACACTGAGCCTGGTTCTGCTGGAGGTTTCTTCCTGTTAAAAGGGAATTTTTCCTCTCCACTGTCGCTACAAGCATGCTCAGTGTGAGGGATTGTCTTTGAGTCAATGAGTCGATGCAATCAACTGGTTTTCCTTAGATAGAAAACTTTGAATCAATCTGACTGTATGATCTGGTGAACTGTAAAGTGCCTTGAGATGACGTGTTGTGAATTGGCGCTATAGAAATAAACTGAATAGAATTGTTCTTGTGAACTGGAACAGTACTAGGGCTAAGGCTGATGACGTTTCACAAGTACACAAGTATATTAGAATGCACAGGTAAACATATTGAGAAACGGCCATTGAAAAACGGCATCAGTTTAATGTATGTTTTTCTCTTCTTCTCATTTAAAGAAGGTTGGTGATAAACTGATGTGCTTTACTGCCGCCAACTGGTAAGGAGTGTAACAGCCAGTGGCGGATCTAGGGGGCGGCTACTTGGAACGGATTATATCAGGTGGCTAAAATATTTGATTTCCCTCTTATAACTATGCAAGTAATGATCAAATGTCACCAAATCCACAGGATTTGTTATTGATGAAGAGAGAGAGAGAGGAATAAACACAGTTAAAGATTTTGCACGTAAATGAATTTCTTCCCATGTTATGGAGGGGGAATGGATTATTTCAGGCAGCTAAAATATCCATTCTCTCCTCTCGTCCTCCCATATCTTTGGTAAGTAAAGAGAAACCGTTTCGAAATTCTCAAAAATTGTTATGCGTGATAGCATGTAGTATACTAGAAATGTCCTTAATCCAGTAATATGTCATATTTTACTTTAGAGATTAACCAGAAAGTTTACACTCTCATCTTCACCCTCAGGGCTAAGCCCCTGATCACCTAGAATCTTAGATCCGCCCCTGGTAATAGCTCTATCATGTTCTACATTCATTCTTGTAAATTAGTAAATTGTACTTTAAGTATGCAAAATTGTAACCTCTAAAGCTACCATAGGTCTATATGAGCCACAAATCTTATATTTATTCACATTACTGACTATAGATTCAAACATCTATGCATACGTTTTTCATTGATGGCTATTTTGCCCCAGATAAGTCATTTTAAAAGAAGAACGGACAGAACTGGTATTCTTCCCTCTTCTGCACTTGACTCAATAATCAACAATGAGCAGAAATGACTCGGTTTTCCAGCAATAAGCTTGTTACTGCTTAACCTTAATAGATCAACGATCTGATCTACATTTAGTTTGTTAGCTTAAAAGGTCCGTCTTAAGGGAACTTGGCTGCAGTCTTAGAGCAGACACGTAAAGTGTGAGTCCTACCTCAGCAGGATGAGAGTGAACAAAGACGCCTTCAGCATCCCTGAACCGCCTCTCCAGCTCCGCCATGTACGGACGTGAGGGATGCCTCTCCGGTAAAACCCGAATGATCTGCAATCAGAACCAGAGTTCAGTTTATAACTGTTTGATTTCTATTAAAAATATACCGTTAGAAGGAGAAGTACATCATCCAGTTTCACATTCAAGATGCATTTTGAGTTTTCAAGATGAGATAATAAAAACTGTATATTTTCTTCAAAAGTCTCCAGAGAACTGAATAGTTTCTGAAGTCATTTAGGGTTTTAATCAGTCACAATGTTTCCTCCTCACTGTGTTTAGACCACAGTAGATCCATTAAGTCCTGGCATGTAGGAGAAGGAGGCTCCATGGATCAGCATCAGTCAGAACCTCCTATAGATGATCTACTGAGCTCTGGACCTTTTGGAGGACAGGTCAGGACCTTATACTGGGCGTTGTGGATTCCTCCTGTTGGAAGAGCGGGCTGCTGGTTTTTGTTTTGGCCAGAGCTTCATGGCAGAGCAATTCAGTTCAGTTTATTTATATATAGCGCCAATTCACAACACATGTCATCTCGCGGCACTTTACAGTTCATGAGCAGCAGCGTCGACATGGAGGGTAGGACCAACGAATCTCATCATATTTCTTTGATTTATTCTAAACTCAATCTTAAAAGGTTAAATAAATCTCTAATATTGAATAAAAAAAGGAATCACAATGATGACTTTGTTCCTTAGAGTTTAATCTCCAATCAGCGTTTTAATGTCAAACAGTTTTTCTGCTAAAGTACGGAGCTCCAAAGAGGACACAATTTCCTCTCTGTTCTGATCTCATCATAGTCAAAAACATTTTTCAACCTCAAAACCTTTTTTTATGTGGAGAAGCAAATCGACCAAAAAAAAAAAAAAAAAAAATGGTTTGATTTAACGGATTTGAATGAAAGTTGGAGAAAAGTAGCATTTTTTCTGAGGAAAAGCTGGAGAGATAGCTTGATTATTAGTTTGAAACATTTCCATTTCCATCACAACACTGATTATCTGCTGTTTGAAAAGTGAAAAAATAAACTGCAGCTCCAAAAAACCCTGAAGGGTCTGTTGACATTTAGCAGCTAAACTTGTTTTATGTGTTCTGAGGGAAAATGTGTGATCAGATGATGTGCTTGTGAAACCGACTTGGAGTTTTAGCTCAGAGTGAAGATTTATCCCGGAGCCGTGCCAACAGTACGGTGTCGGCAGTTTCAAACAACAAGCGCGTGACAGGAAGCAAGATGAAGGACTTTTACAACATTTTGCACAAAGATGGAAAAGGTATGGAAGCTGCCCCACCAAGCATGTTTACCTTTGATCACAGAAGCTCAACAGGGGTTTCCATGTTTCCACAAACAAAGAGGGATGATGAGATTTTAAAGGTTTATTTCTGAACTGATTTGCTGCAGCTGACTGAAATAACAGATCAACTCACTTAGCTGCAAATACCAGCCACTATTAGGTTACACGTCGGACAAATGCAGTTAGAGAAGATATTATTCGGAAACAGACGGCATTTATCCTCCTAATTCCTGACGGGTGATTCTCAGTGAGAGCCTGCAAGAACAAGAGTCGCTCCAGTTTATCTCTTAGATCTGGAATATTTGGAGCATTAGGGAACTAGAACATGAAGGGTTCGTTGCTTCGACTGTTGGGAGGAGGCGTGGAGGTGGAAAAGCTGGGTGAGCTGCGTGTGCTGGCATGCACACATTGTCAGCATGAATCCGACAGGAAACAATAACAAATAATGGTTTCTGTCTGCATTATCTGAGTGGGTCTGGCTCCTCCATGTGGCAGTTTCTAACTACAGCTTTAACCGTGACCTTCATCCCCAAGATGAACATTTCATTATCCCAGAAACTTCCAAACATCATTAGAATAAAGCATAACATCTTTAATAACAGCTGTCGTGCAGAAACCCTTCAGCAAAAGTTTGCTGTCTGATTTCACTCCCTTGACTGGGCCACTATCATACTCTTTTTTGGTTTTGTTTTCAATCTGACTGTTTATAGTAGTAAGAAGTTCAGGGGTTCAAATCCTGGCCGATGTTCTTTCTGCACGGAGTCTATATGCTGCTCAGAATGCGTTGGGATGCAGAGGCTCTCATGGTTGGCTTAATCACAATCTCCACTACCGTGCCTAACAGCTGACATGAGGAGTTTGTAGTGCTTGGTTTTCTGCAGACACAAGACTCTCGGTCCATTGTTGCCCCATTTTGCTGCAAACCTGCATTCTGCTTCACTGCTGTTAGAGAGGAGAGGCTTTCTCCTGTCACGCTGTGGAGGCCTGTGGAGACGGAGCTCCTCAGTTTTCTTGTCAGTTCTCTAAGCATGCAGGCTCTGAATAAGTCCTCTGATCCTGGGAAGATCACCAGATGTTGAAACACTTTCATGTTGGGAAAAATGTTCCTCTCTTTAAAACAACAAACTTAATCCTAAGTAAAGCCCTTAAACACCCTCCAGATCGATACGTGCAAACGTTGCTTCTCTATGCCATACGATTAACTGGCTCCATCACATTTTTTCCATTTAGGCTCCATCTTTGCTGAAGAAATATTGGAAGCTTGTGAATAAACTATGTCTGTGCAGAAGACGGCCATTAGTGAAAGGTGTTGTTAGAGTCCTCCTGGGTGGATAAGCAGAAACAGACCCCAACTATATATTTCTTTTCAGCATTGGCAGATTTTTCCTTAGCATTTCTCATCAAGGTTTTGAACCCCTTAAGTTTTCTATTAGTACCAAGGGAAACCCACCTTTTTTAAGACACCTTGGTTGACTTGAAACCACAGCCTCTGAAGAACCAGCTCATCCAGGCCCTCCACCTTTAACTTCTGAAGAAGACGACAATATTGGCATTAAATGTAATCAAACACAAACAGGTGGGTAGATATGCGTCCATATTTTAGCCAAAGCTCTGCAGACTCTTCATGATTGTTTTTTGCTGCTGTTAATCCAGATCTGAACAGGACACTATGTACTGCCACATAAACCAACAGAACTCTGCTGTGAAAGTAGGAAATCATGCATTTCATACCATTTTACTGATATTTGACAGCTTAAAGATCTCCTGGTGATGAACTCGGATGGAGTAGTTTATGGGGAAGTTGTGCTTCTGTAAGGGAGAAAGAAAGAGAAGCATTAAGCATCAAACCAACTGCAGAGTGAGGAATAGTAATGGATTGTTCAGAGGCGAAATATCTGGAAAGTTTCTGCAACAGTGGAAACGACTCTGCAGCTTTAGCTTTCTGGAAAGACGGTCTTTTAGCTTCAAGGCTGAATGATTTCTGCTGCATTTTAGCCCAAACTTATCAGCTGACATCAACATCACTACAGATGAAGCTGTAACAGAGTCCAGCTGAGATGCTCCATCAATCTAACCAGTTGATTAGCTGAAACCATCTCTGTCCTAATCTATTAGCAGGAATGGCTGCAGTTGGTACAGTAGTTAGCATCAGTTGCAGGCAGCCTCTCCTGGATCAACAGGAACTTGAAGCTAAGATGCTCGGCTGCAGCGATCGCAGCTTTGAGATCTACAGCATCAAGGAGTAACCAGAGCAGGGCTTCCTGGTGGTTCTAAGAGCATTAGAGGCCTCTGCAAGAAAAAGTGCAGCAAAGAATCTGCTTCAGTCCCAGAAAAGCACCAAAACCAGCAGAAGTTCTGCAGGAGATGCCAAGATGGACACCATCCTGGTGCAAAGTGACTTTCACTGATGATATGCAATAACCGCTCCTTCCAACCAACTAGGAACATGTTAGAGATACTGTGTGAATCTTCCAGCGTGACGGGCGCCGTGTCCTACAGCTAAAGTCATAAAAATGTGGCTCAAAGATCAGAACGTTTGGACCTGCAGTCAGGAAATTCCCCTGACCTAAACCACTGCGACAAGCTTTGGTCGTTTCTAAGAAAAATAGACAGGGGGAAAAAAACCAACTGGGACCAAGTCCCAGAAGACAAGAGTTGGTCAACCGTAGTGAGGATCTGATGCATTCATGCAAAAGGAGGCCCAACCAGGAGCTGCATTTTAGAAAACCAAACATTTCTGCTTAAGATCTCTAGTTTCACATTTTACATTAAAAAATTGAGGTTTTCATGATTTTTTTAGATGAGAAATCAAAGAATGGAAGGATTGAAATGTTTCGCTATATGTCTAAATCAATATTAAAATATTGATCTTTATTCAATATCCCCATAATTTTTAGATAATTTATTCTTCTTGTTTTTGCAACCAACTGTCCCATCAGAAGGTGATAGTGGTATTTCTTTTCATAAATGATATTCTGTCTGATCAAGAGTCCTGACTGCAAACTGTTACTCGTAAAAACAAGTTTTCCCCTCCGAGCCTGAGCCGTCATTTCACTGCAAACATTTGGCCTCTGACCAAGTCTTACAATCTAAGATCTAAAATCTAATTCTGAGAGAAAAAACAACAACTGGTTTGGTCTTCTAGGAACCACAACAGTTAGAAATAAGATATATACAGGGCGGGGTAAATAAACCTCTGACTGTTTACGCATTTAAAATACTGCCTGCTTAAAAAAGAAAAAACGGTGATAAGGCACTATAATGCCTGTGGCTCCCACATCTTCCTATAAATGGTCCTATTGCAGCACTCTGAGCATCACATGTCACCCTGTCAAAACCACCCAATCCTCACCCTGTCGATGCTAAGCTAACGCTAACACCTTCCTTCATCTAAGTTCATGTTTCCACGTCAGAGGACGATGGGTGGACCGCCTGTGCTGCTCCTCATCCGTTCCATCCAGGTTACACCAACATCTTACCATGAACCGCCGCCTGTGGCTGAGGCTGTCGTTGAGCGTCTTCAGCGGCGTGCACATGCTGGGTGGCGTGGGAGCCATCAGAACCGGAGCCATCAGAAGCAGGCCTAGAAAAGACGGGACAGATTAGATGTACAAGCTGTCATCACCATGTGCATCTCAGACTCAGACATGCAGGAAGAACTGATTTTAAACAGGGTGTGGGCGGTAAAGGATGCACATGTCTCTGCTCGGGTCTTTGTTTCTGGTCCATCTCATCTTTGAGGTATTCCAGTGAGAGAACAGGAAAACCAGGCGTCTTTTTCATTTTTAACAAATATGACGTCAACCAGTCAGCAGACGAATCAATAACTGATCATCAGATACTGGAGTTTGGTCAGTTTGACCTCAGAGAAGCTGCTCTGCTCCAATCGAACGGGGTCATCTCTGAACGATTAAAATCCTCCACCACCACTATGTCGTTCAACAGTCGGCATTCTTTTTAGCTCAGAAATAAAAGAAAGAACCAAGAGCTTCAGCTCAGACTCTACAGGTCAAAGGTCATGACAGCAGGGTTAGAAGGACTCTGAACAGACATGGCTGTTTTTGGCAGAGGAAGAGGATGGAAGCATCAGTTCTGAACAAAGCAGAAGACATCTGGAGCCATGTCCTTTGGAGAGACAGGACTAAGGTAGAGATGATGACCCTAGAGAGAAAAATAAAAACCAATCCATAGTCCTATCCTGGAAAACCCCACAAAGATAACCATCTGTATTTAGGGGGGAGAAATACAAATTCCCCATCAAACTAAAAAAAGCCATAGCCCCCCCCCCCCCCGCTGTTCCCACAGTTAAACCCACAGTGATCACGGCTGCAGCTCAGTGAAACCAAACTGGCAGGCCTAATAAAAGTGAACAGGATCCAAGTCGTAAAATAAATTGCTCATTATTTAAACTCAACCGTGAAAAAAGTCCAACAGAGCTGGACTGAATTTTTCTATGGAGAGAAAAATATCAGCCAATCAGGGCACAATCAATTGTTTCCAAATATGCATAAAATACCTTTTATTTACAACAAACAATGCAGACAGGTTAGATTTTAGCATCAACATAAGAGAATAAAACAAAATTTACAGACAGAAAAAAACACAGAAACAAGAAATCAAACACAAATAAATTAACTCGTTAGGAAAGCCATTAATAATATAAGAAACAGCTCAGAAATAATCAGAAAAACAGTGACAGTTAAAGAAGATTTGACTCCTTTAGTTTCTACTACCAACTTCTTTCAGGAGGTAAAAACGGTTTCACTTTCATCTTAAGGTAAAATGGATGCCATACATCAGTCATATTAACAATGAAAATTAATCTCCATTTGGATATCTTGGAAAATCCTGCTTTTTATGTGTAGATTCAAGGAAAGAATTATTAAAGTGCACTAAATCAATTCTTATTTTATAGAAAAGAGTCATCTGTAGGAAGTGTTACTATAGTCCACAAATCATTTATTCTTACAATTAAAACAGATGAAATTTTACCGTGAACCATCCCCTTTTATAAATTATGTTTAGAATTCAGCATAAAATGTTAGCAGTTTATCAGCAGAAAAGTCCAAATAACGAGATCAAATATTATATTTGAGGGGAATAGAGATTTATACAAACCTGAAATCCAAATGACAGTAAAGGAAGATTGCATCTCTGTTCCTCAGATTGATCAAAGGAATCTTTTAAAAAAAAAAAAGTAAACTAAAAGAGGAGTCAATCAGATAAGCTGCTTAAATATCATTTTACTCATTAGGAACCTTAAATATTATACATACTGAATAAAATCAGATTCTTCTTGTTTTTATTTCCAACTGGTGGATAAATGATAAACTTTTTTTTTATCATCTATCCACAATCTCTATGGAAGCATACTGATCAATATCTCGTAATTACGAGATTTTATCTTTTAATTATGATATCTTTTGTCATAATTATGAGATAATATCTCCTAATTATAGGATAATATATTATATTTAGCAGATCATGAAGGACAGTCATTGCTACAACACATTAAACGTGAACAATGAGTGGGTTGACGGATTTAATATGCTTTTATTTCCTTTAAGGTATGCAGCACTGGGAAATACTGGGTTTCTTCAATGTGGATGAAATTAGTTTTAGTTTGTCGGCATTGCACAGTGAGTCCTTAGAATTGCTTAGGCTAAAAAGCCCACTGTACTCTGACTTGCTGGAAATCGCCCTGTTCCTGTGGGAGCAATTAAACCAGCATGGGAGGCTTAATGGCTATGAATTAATGCATCTGAAATGCATTTTTGCTAGCTTAGTGTTGTCCCAAAGAACTGTCCACCGGTACCTTCTCAAAATCCTCGATCCGCAAGGAGTACAGCTGAGGCAGAATCGTTTAAAAAAAGACCAGGTCCCAACTTTATGCAGCATGTTGATTTATATGAAACACTAAAACCTTACAGACTCTGTGTTAATGTAGCTGTTGACGGATTTTCACGTATGGTCATAAGGCTGCATGCTTATAAGTAGTAATCCCAGGGTTATAGCTGGGTACTTTATTGATGAAGTGAAAAACAGGAGCGGAACTCCAACTTGTATCAGGACAGCCTCTGTACAGACAACTGTTCAGTCGAACAGATGCAGATATTTCTAAGACGTAATCATAAAGACCAGGTTTCTGAGAGATGCTACATTACTGGCTCAAGTAATCATAACCAAATATATAGACAAGATTACAAGATAATATCTCATAATTACTAGTGATGCCATTTTTTGGCCCCGATACTTGGCTGTGCAGTATCGGCCAATACCGATACCATCTGTTTGAAATTGATGTGTGTGTGTATATATGAAGACCTGCATACTACTTGGATGTAAAATAATGGCTTTGTCAAGCTGCTGCCTACCTTAGTGAAGCAGGAAAAAGACTAATACCAAGTGATTCCAGTATAACTTTATAATGCCTATCTGGAGTGGGTGACAATAGTTGAATAAACTTTTGGCTCTCTAAATGGTATCGGTGCCCTATTTGTCAGTATTTGCCAATACCATTACCACTGTTTTAGTGCAGTATCAGTTCCCCGTCCGATACTGGTATCGGTATTGATGTAACACTAATAATTACGGGATACTGACCTCGTAATTATGAGATAAGCTGTCTGTTTTTTTTTTGACTTGTTGAATTCTGTAAAACTCATATTTTAATAATTTATTTTTCTTTGAGGAAAGCGGGAAAGAATGTTCTTTTAACCCTTTCTCAATTATTTCTCGATTTATTTACATAAATAATGAATGATGAAAATGTGTTTTCTTAGTGAATGAATGAAATAAAAGATGAAACCTCCGGGAGGATAATCTGCTCTGCAGATTGCTGGGTATCACTGCTTTTCCCTGACCATCGTTGCATACTTTGTTCTCCATTTTTCAGCTCAGCTGCAGCTTTTCTGCAGGACTGATCTTCGTGGACCCAGGCGGCTACAGTTTTACGTCTTCAGGACAAATGTTTCCGATCAAAAAGCTGCTGAAAAGCCCTGTGATGATGGACTGTTTTAAGTTTTCTGGAAAGTCCTGATGATTCAAATGGTTCATAATGCTATGCAGGTGTAGCATCACAAGACACCAGAAATCTGATCCTCTGTGTCTGACTGCGTACACAGATGTACATGGATACCCTTCACATTTTGAACCGTGCTGATTGTGACTTTGCCTTAATCTACAGGTTCCTCTCCTGAGACCCACATTTATGAGCCTCAATCCCTTCTGATGTTCTCATGTTGGTTTGTAGTTTTTTAAGCCACATGCAAAATCACACAGAAAACAGTGAAATTTAACATTTTATTTATAACAGCAACAAGAATCTGGAAGCGGAGAACTGCAGGAAGTCAGCTGAACTTTCTGGTTGGTTAGACGGGAGAAAGCACGCTGACCAGGAAGGAGCTGGTTGATGACAACTGATGACAGATTGATTTGCTTACTTGAGAGATTAAGTGGAAGTAGCTTGGATCTGTAAGGGTTTGATTCAGTACCCCTGTGAGTGAGATCCGAGGGTGTGGGTACTTAAAGAGACATTGTGCCAGAGAGTGGGCAGGCAGGTGATGAAGACTGAGAACTGCTGCAAACAGGTAAGACCTTTAAATTCAATTCAATGCAGTTAATTTCTGTAGTGCCAATTCACAACACACGTCATCTCAAGGCACTCTACAGAGACAATTAAACCAGATCATACAGTCAGATTACTTCAAAGATTTCTATCTAATGAAAACCAGTTAACTGCATCGACTCATTGACATTGATTTAACAGGAAGAAACATCCAGCAGAAACAGGCACAGTGTGAGCGGCCATCTTCTGAGGCCGACTGGGGTTCAAGGAGACAGAAGCAGAGATACTGTCAACCAGCACCACAGGATACAGACAGCCAGGCAAATGAGCTCCAATCCAGCTCCCATGTCAGAGGATGAAAGAGAGCACATACAGGAGGTCACAGTCAGAGATACAGGAACACATAGAAAAACAGGCCAAGCTCCAACATCATGAAGATCCATGAAGATCTGAGACAAACTGAGGTTCACTGGTTGTCTGGAACAATAACAGAGTCCACAATAAAAGAGATTCCCAAGAAGACAGGTTTCAACTGGAAGAATATTCCTGGTTTAGGTCTTTGGCTGGAATACGGGAATCAGGGGTAAACATCAGGCAAAAAGAGAGCTTATGCTTTACCTCCTTATTCACACGCTAGTCATCATGATTGAGAAATGTTCTCAGGTGTAAGAGATGACAAAGTTAAAATAGGAAAAGAAAAGAGACCCACGGGATTGTCTAGGTTTCAGATGTTTTGCTTCTTGGACATAGGCCAGATTTGTGTGGTCAGTCCAACAGGATGCTCAGCTCCCTCCGACCAGTGGCGTCACTTTTCAAAAGCCATTTTTAACACTATGAGCTCTCTATCACATGGATTACGTTTATCATCATCAGAGGAAATTTGAGAAAGGACTGCTCAAACACACCGCTAAATTTAGAGGCATCAACTTCAAGGAGAAACTGTTTCCCTGGATCTGGCTGAATCAAAATTGGGGTATTGGCAAACCTTGTCCTTAGCTTCGAAAAAGCCCTTTCAGCTTCAAGTGACCAAATGAAAGTTATTTTGCAGGATCTAAGGCTCCTGATGGGGTTGAGCAATTTAACTGTAGTTTTTGATGAATCTGCAGTAGAATTTGGTGAATCCTAAAAAACGTTGTAGGTGCTTGCGAGTTATAGGTGTAGGCCAATTGAGAACCTTGAACCTTCTCCGGTCTTCAACTGATTGATGTGGCATGAAACTCACACCTCTCAGCTTTGACAAAGAATTGGTTCTCTCTAAGATGTAGCAGAACTGACGCACAAGGTTCTTATGTTCGGATAAGGTCCAGAAGAAAATCCGAATGCCTTCAAGGTATATGAATATATGAAACAAAAGGATTTTAAAAAATCTCTTAGGAGGTCTCTTACAAGCGACTGGAACGCAGGTGCGTTCATGAAACCGACAGGCATTACGAGATATTCAAAATGACTTAGGGGGGGTCTTGAGTGCAGTTTTTAATTTGTCTTCTTCTCTGATTCTGACCAGGTGGTACGCGTTTCAGACATCAAACTTTGCTGCTGAGAGAAGAGGAAGTTGATATTTATTTTCCACAGTAATCTGGTTAAGGCCCCTGTAATCGATGCAAGGTTTTATCGACTCTTCGTTTTCTCAACAAAGAAAAAACCTGCACGAACAGATGAAATAGAGCTGCAGATAATTCCAGCAGCTGCCAGATCATTTATGTACTTCTCCATACTCTCTCCATCAGGTTTGGACAGTTTATACAACATACTGGATGGGAGAGGAGCTTCAGGAAGCAGCTCAATAGCACAGTCATATGGGCAGTGGGGTGGGAGAGAGAGAGTCTTAGATTTACTGAAAACCAGATGAAGGTCATGATACTCGTGAGGAACCAGTAAGAGGTCCACTTCAGTTTCCTGTTCTTAAAAATTCTGGAGACAGGGCCAACTGTAGAATGTTTTACAGACAGAGGTTACTTCATGATTCAACTTAATGTTGTCTTTCCAGTTGAGGTGAAGATTATGAAGGGTGAGCCAAGAGAACCCTAAGACAATGAACTGGAGAAGCCTCATGGATGAAAGGCGAAACATCTTCTAGAAAACTTCACATCCAGTTCCCTTTTACTGAACTTTTTCAACCTAAGACAATGGGAGGTTGGGGTGAAGAGAAAATGAAAAATAAAACTAATTTCTTCAATGATTGCCTGACATCAGAAGTTTTACTGTTCGGTGCGTGATTACATGCATAGAATTTCTATCTAGAGCTGTGACATGAAGTGACATGAAGTGGTTCAGGTATGCATACATGCAGACATAATGGTTGAGCTAAATTGTTATCCATAAGACTTTGTTCACAAACAGAATCATTAAAGGGGAACACAGCTTTTTTTCCCATTTGGCCCTTGATTTAACTTACAACATCATGTTCTACTCACCCATATGAGTTTTGTGTCATTTGGAGCCGTTCTGAAGATATTCCGTTATATATATATATATATATATATATATATATATATATATATATAACATCCCCGGGTATATAAAATATAACCACGGATGTCACAGTGATTCACCTACATGTTATGAATGCTGGCGTACCATAAAGAATAAATTATGAACAGTTTAGTTTGTGCCTTCAAGTCGTTGCCCATAGGAAGACGTTACATGGATATAATCTAATGGAATATCTTCAGAACAGCTCCAAATGACACAAAACTCACATGGGGGTAATTTGTAAGATTTTTTTAAGAAGGCGGATGCCACCCCCCCTCAACTCGAGTACTGATTGTAACAGGAATCCACCACAACTTCCAATTTCACCTGGATAAGGCTTGGGTGTGGAGAAATTGTATAACTGAAAATAAGAAGTTGTAGGAGAAGTTATTTCAGGAAAGGCGTTTTTGCCGGCGGTTCTGTTAAGGAGCTCCTGAATCATTTCTGTAAACTGCTCTGTCTGCTAATCTGGACTTCTTTGCTGTGCAGCCAAAAAGCGGAGTAACTGGTCATAGTGACGAAGTTATTCACGTACAGTCCAAAGACCTGAGGGAGATTCTGCTGGGTCAGACTGCAGAACGAGTGAGTTTTAACATTTTATTTATAAAAGCAACACAAATCTGGAAGCAGAGAAATGCAGGAAGTCAGTTGAACTTTTTGGTTGGTTTTACTCCAACAATAACTTCCTCTGAACACTCAAATAACCTGAAGTCAGAGAAGAACATAGCTTCACATTAAACCTTGTGTACTGGGGAAGTAACAATCAGAACTGTTGGAAACCATATTCCTCACCAGCTTTGCTGTTTCTGTGTATAAAGTTTATGTTACCTCCAGAAGTCCAATCCCATTGGTTGATTTCTTTGTTTCTCCAGAACCTCCAACAGACTGATTTATTTCTTTGTCTATTCCTGCACTCAGATCTGAGAACAGCTTCTTTTATTTTGTGGTATTTACTGTTTTCATATAAGAAATTTATATATATAAAATACTTAATTGACATCAAAGGGAAAAAAGATGTTGTAACGTCTTTTCCTAGTCTTTATTATTCTGAAATAAATAAACGTAGCTCTGGGGTTATTCTGTTTTTGTTTTTGGGTTAGTTCTGGAAGTTATTTGTAGGTAAACGATTATTTGAAAGTTTCTTTTTGTTTTGTTATTTCCTTTCAACAATCAGCCGCAAAGAACTGTGAGGTCCTTTCCTAAAGGGAATGGGACTGGTATGAAACCAGCATGCACTGGGTGGGCTTATGTTTTTGTTTTTTTGTTTTCTGTTTTTCTTTCCAACAGAGTAAGAAAAGCAGCAGGAGAAACAAAATGTATCTTATTTTTTTATTGCTTGCCACACTCCATGAATGAACAGTAAAAAGCTATCTTAAAAGTTTTGGACATTGAACTCCTATTGCCTGCACAGAAAATACACCAACACGGCAGGGGTGGATCTTCTATTCTGAACATTTGGTTCCACTGTTTCTCCTTTGATTTGTCCTCCTTACCGATTAGATGATTGTTTTCACACCATGCCATGAGTAGCACATATTAAAAAGGAAGGGTGATGAGTACATTGCCCTGTGGTGCTCCTTTGGTGTTGAGCTCCTGGTTAGACACACGACCCTTTTATTTTACAACCTTGGGATTGTCTGATCCAGGCGAGTCTTCCACGATAAATCAGATTGAATGTGTGAAATTCACCAGGCAAATCAAACAGCTTGATCCTTCCGATGCTGCAGTTTGTAGATAATTTAAATCTCTTACACTCTCCCATTTTGGGCTGAGAGAAGTCAGAAGTTTTCTTTCCAACCACTAAGTGTTTGCAGAGACGCCGTTGCACATAGAACCTGCTTGAACATCTTCAAAAACCTGAAAGGTCCTCTTTAAATGGAGAAGGAAGATGAAGCTGTACCATGTTAGCACCTACCCACTGCTGCTGTTTATAACTCCAACAAAACATCAGATCCCGGTGGATCTGGTGAACCACTGATGGGCATTTATTTGCTCCAGAATTCACAGCTGGTGCCTGTAAAGCGACAGGCCTCCATTTTCTCTCGATGTGTATTTTAATCAAAAGGTGCATTACATTTTCATAAAATCTGAGTGAACGGTCAGTTGCCTCTAATTTTTTTGCCTGTTTTGTGGAAGCTGAATGCAGCTTCAAGCCAAGAACAGTATTTATTGACGTGCATTTAGGACTAATAGATAATTTTCAACTTTTTTAAGTCTTTGTAAGCTAACTAAAAAAATGATCCGCTTCCATTACATCAATTACCCAACAGGCTTCTCTAGAACAGCAGTTAAACGAAGCAGTGACCAACCTGCACAGTTGCTGCATTTAGTTGCATTTTTGAAGTCATCCAGTGTACAGTGGTGAAAAGATTAAAATAGAATAGCCAACAGCACAGTCAGACATTGCTAATTGGAATTGATCGTCCCCATACATTACTCAAAATGCTTATAGCAAGAAGAAATTTTAACCATAACGTAAATGCACATCCCTAGTCTGAACCTCGGATCTTGGCAGATGTAAATGAATCATAAACACAAGAACCCAGACGCCTCAGTGTTTTATTTGGAGCTCAGGCTGAGGCTCTGAAGTATGAAGTTGTTACTCAGACTTATAAAAACCAAACCCCGCCATGTTGAGCCTCATTAGTCCCAAATTGACGCAGGTTCAGCTGCAGAGATTCTCATTATCCGACATTTAACGCATGATTTATGAAACCGTGTGAAAATTCTACGCCTGGAAACGATTGCCTTTTCCACTCAACTTGCCTGTTTATTTATAGTTTCTGCCCCCCACCCATGTCCCCCCCACCCAGCAGCTGTCAGATCAGCTCATCATTGAGTGAACTAAATTAAATCCGGCTGTCTAGCTACACATCGAGCAGAACTGCAGCGACCAAAGCCATGTCCCGCCTGGCTAGTAGCTCCATACCCACTCCTCCCTCTGCCTTTCTGTGGCGTTTATCACTATTCAATCCCTGGTATAAGACCCCCTCACCATTAAGGGTTACCAGAACTCACCTGATTCATAGTGGAAATCCGCTCACACAGGTGAACAAACCACTTTATGAAGACTGAGGAGCAGAGCTGACACTTCGGCAAGAACATTGGAGCAGCTTAAAGTGTGAGAAGATGAGCATATTTCAGAGATGCAACTGAATGATTCCATGGTAGCTCTGGAGGAGCTGGAGAGACCCCAACTCAGGTGGGATGGTATTGTTTTCATGTTGAAACATGGTGGTGGCAGTATGATGCCTCTATTGGAGCTAAGCAAAGGGCTTAAAACCGGGGCAGAGCTTACGCTTCCAGAAGAATTATGACCCATAACAAGGAGCCAGATAAAATGGACCAGTTGGTGGCGCTGGTGAAGAAATACCCTACAAGACTTTTGATAATACTTTCGGGAATGAATCCAAACGCAGACCACAATTAGATTGCTATTTTTTTCCACTAATAAAAGAAAAAAATGCAATGACTTCAGCCCCTTCAGCAAGGTATAAAACCAAAACAAAATGAACAGTCGAACCGAGGACAGCAACTGGTTGTCGGGATACAAAAGTCAGACAGTTTCCGAGGCTTATTTATATGTTATCCATTTTTCCAATTTTTCTCTAAATTGAACTTTTTTCAGTCTTAATATGAAGGTCATTCTTTCCATAGTGAATATTTCCTCCATAATGTCCCTCCACTGAGTATGGTTGGGTGGCTCAGGTCTGGGCCATCTTCTTGTTATTGCTTTCCTCCCTGCTGACAGTAATGTCTTAACCAAATATTGATCATCTTTTTCACATTAGACATAAGGCCCAGATACATTGTGTTGAAAGTAAATGGTACAGAATACAACAGTACTTTGCACAGAGTAAGGTGGATAGAAGACCAGAAAGGTTTTATCTCAATGCAGATCCAGAAAACATGTGCATGGTTGGTGACAGCAGTGCCATATTGCCTCCAACACATTTGTTGGGTGGACAGTTGTTTACTGAGATGGCGTGATAAAGTATCAAATGAAAACTTTCCAGTTGAATTCGCACCATTTTTGTGAATTTGTAGAAGTCTGAGACATCTGACAGAGTTTATACCATTTTTCATTTGAAATTGTGAGCATTGTTTCTTCTTCCCACTTTGTTTGACAAACAGAGTTGTATTTTTTTGACATTGACATTAGGATAGTGTGCAGCTGTGCGCGCTAACCACTGCACCACCTGCACAACCGGGACCTGTGGTATTTTTTTACTATGCAAACCTTCACCAATTAATATCATGGATTCAGTCGGAGATTTCTCTGTACCATCCAGGAACACTGGATCATTCGGTACACCGTGGGTAGCTCACCAGTCCATCACAGGGAAGGACAAACGGAATGGGCCTTTTAGAAGAACTAGTTACCTAACAGTCGTGTTTTCAGACTGCAGGGGTGAAGCTGAAAAAAACCACACACTCAGTAAGACCGCCTTTAAGGAAGGATTCTGGAAAGATTTAAACATCTGTTTCTAAACGCATCTGCTGTTGACTGAACTTCACTGCTTTCTATAGAAGGAAAATAATTTAAATCAAATCAGGGCTGATCCATTATAGAAAAAGTGTCCTGGCAGACAGCTGCACGGGTTAATGGCTCGATAAAACAGAGCAGATCAACACCAGAACATGAACCTTCCCACTGGACCTCGCCTGTCCTTTCTTCCAACAATAAAACTTGTGTTTAAATGAAAAGGGGACTTTGACACCGAGCAACAACCAGAGATTTAAACTGGCACAACGGCTCAGAACTACAGATATCAGGCAACCTGTGGCATCCCCTAAAGAGGGTTGTAGATGACAGACACCATCACCACGCAGCAGATGTAGAAACACTGTGGGCAACCTTTGCGGTAACAGACCCCCACAGAGCTGGACTGAACGATGAGACTGAATCAAACAGAGGATGGTGGAGGTAGTTCTTTCAGTGCACCTGGGTTTTCAGTAAATGGATCTGAGGCTGTCTCTGGTTCAGTAGCTCTAGACACTCAAAGCAGACACACTCTCTACAGCTGAACCATAGGTTTAGAAGGTCCACTGTCCAATAGCATGAAGACCTTCCACTCTTCCACTCACACAATGTATGTGTATACAAAATGAAATTTTGTTCAGTACAGCTCTAAAGACATTTCCATTACTTAAAAGTGCTGCAGTGATAAAATGTAAACATAAGACTGAGATATGATTTACAGATTTTTCAACATTCAGCACCCCCCCCCCCCCCCCCCATTTTATTCAACATTTAGCAGTCTAATGGCAGTGGGGAAGAAGCTGATGCATAATCTGTTGGACATGCATCTGATGCTCCAAAGCCAGACCAGTCCATGGTGGGGGGGTGGGGACTCATTGATAATGTTATGGGCTCGGGACACAATGCACTGAGAAGAAATGTCTTTTACGGAGGGGAGAGGAGCCCCGATGATCTTCTCTGCAGTTCCTACTACTCTCCTCACCTTCTTCCAGTCTGAGGCGCTGCAGCCTCCACACCATACAGTGAAACAGCTGGTCAGAATGCTCTATATGGTGCTTCTGTCTTGTGTGTCATCAGAGTGAACAGCAGGGGGTTTAGGACGCAGCCCTGAGAGGAGCCTGTGCTTAGGGTGATGACATCAGAGGTGTTGTTTCCAACCTGGACTGACTGACATCTGTTTGCAAGGAAGTGTAGCAGCAAATTGCCAATTAGTCTGCATGTGTCTTCCGCATTAGTCGCCATGTGTCTGGACTACAGCACGCATGCTCTTTGCTAACTGACAGGCTGCAGTTGAGTTTCCTGGCTTAGCGGTGCTTGCACCGCATGTCTGTTGTCTCCTGATAAAACATGGGATGAATAAACCGTTTGAGCTTCTTAGAAAGTTTGGATTTTGGTAAAGCTCATGACAGTTTCTGGACCACCTACTTTATAAACAACGGACTCTAAACAAAGACAAATCTCCTCTTGTTATTGCATATTGAGGCCAATAGAGGGTTTATATTTCCAAGCATCAAAGCGGTCAGGATTTGATAAAAAGGGACATGACACCATTCCACGCCGTGGCTGCAGCTATGTAAGTAAGACTGCCTATGGGTGAGAGGAAACATCATGTTGCCGAGGGCCTATTTCATGCAAAACAAACGTCCTTTGGATTTATACGTTTCTAAAATGTTATTTCAGCACCAGAGATCTTATATAAATGTTTGGTCATTCGACCTGTTTGAGCAATCCTCAACCATATTGGTCTACTTGGCAGCTCCAACTCCATCTCGTCCGAACATGGTAGTCCGATTTCTCTCTTGATGGGACATTATGCAGACATCCCAGGTTCCAAAGACTCATCTCAGGGAGATGCTTATCGAACCCCTGGAACCCCAGAAACTGCAGAAGACTAGACACTGGGTCTCAGGCCCTAAAGATTCACCAGATTACATCTAACAGAACGGCCTAATGGTCTAGTCAAGGTCAAGATCTAAGTTAATTCAGAAATCTATCACTATGAAGTTGAGATATGCTCTCCATATATTTCTGACTGAACTTGAGCTTTTTGAGGAGGAGAATGATCAACATTTCTGCCCAGCTTCTGCGTAGACTTCTGCCAAGGGTTCTTAGTTTGGAAACTGGATAACTTGCGTTTTGCTTCACAACTAATGTGGCTTGAGCTCCACCACAGAGGTTACATCAGCTCCCATTATTCCTCACTTTGTTGTTCTCTGTTTTCTTATATTTTGTGAATCAATGTTCCCATAAGGGCCGAACATAGATCTGATCTGATCCCGGGAACAAAGGAGCGCTTTTGTTCCAGACAGGGATGTTCATCCTTCATTTGGAAACAGAGGCAGCTCGTTGACGCAGGCTTCCTCAGCATCATGAGGTGTCTCTGAAGCCTGCAGAGCCAGAAGGAATGTTTGCTTTATTTATTCCTCTTTTTTTTTTTAGCAGGGTTTGATCCGTTAATTTCTCACCCCTGAATATGAAGGCGTTGGGTTTTAACACTCTGCAGGAGTTTTATGAGACAAAGCTGGCTTCTAAGGAGCAAAGCTGCTTCTGGTAAAAGTTTCTCTGGTGTTTCATGTCATGCATTTTATTGTATTTAAATTTTGGCTTTGACTAGGCCATGCTATTTTTGGTCCTTTAGAGTTTGACTAGCTGTTGAGCTTTGAATAATTGTTCAGCTCTATAATCCAAGTGTACTTAGGGTTCAGACTACAAACTAATTATTGGCCTTTTCAAGATTTTCCAGCAGAAGCCAGTTTTGTCTTAATTAATCATCTCCTCCACTTCCCTTTGGGTCCATTTTCATTCCTCTCTACTGGGAGCTGTAGTGATCCACATTTTAAAAAATCGTCTACTTTGAAACAGAGGACGGATTTAGGACAATCAAGCCTGTTAGTAATAAAGCATGGGCTCATCCTACGTTGCCTTAAATCAGGCATCTCCAAAGTCGGTCCTCGAGTGCTGCTGTCCTGCAGGTTTTAGAGGTTTCTCTGCTTTAGCACAGCTGATTCTGATGATTGCAGTTCAGCAAAAGCCTGCTAATCAACTATCAATTTAAATCAGCTGTGCTGGAGCAGGGTAACTTCTAAAACCTGCAGGACAGCGGCCCTCCAAGGCAGACTTACCCTGAAATCCCACATCCTCCTCCACCGCTGCGCTCCAGACCGTCTGAGCAAAGCAAAGCCTACAGCCTCCGGTGTTCCTCACATCTTGCTCTGCTCCGACTTCGTTTGAGGAGAGCATGCGCAATATTATTAAAAATTCAAAGGAGCAAAACATGCAGAAATGAACGCTTAATTTAATATGACATATTAAAAAAATCTCCATCAGCATCCAGCATATTTTCAGTTTCTGCCCAAATATTTTGCTTTTGTTGTGCATTTTTGTAAAAGGGATAACTAGGATCATGTTTTGTAAGAACTATGTTTGTTCTCTCTACTTCCAAATTCAGCATCTCTTCATCCATGCCTGCAATAAGAAGTTTCTTTTGAAGTTGTGAGATGCGCTCTTAGAAGTTTTGAATGGATTTGATTAAACTTATAAGCCTCTCGGTATAAAATAAATAATTTGATGGAGATGAGAAATCTGGTTCCTGGCATAAGAAAGTACCAATAGTCTGCATTCAATTATTTAATTAAACGCTTTTAGTTTTTGTGAATATATGAATTATGCTCTAATTTTTAGTTACCGATCTTCCCGTACCATCTTTGAATTTGACAAACTGGATCTACTTGTCATTCTTTTTTCCTGTTTGGTGCGTTTGCAATTATGGATCTTGACCTGGCCGGACCGAAGTGGAGCAAAAAATAGTTCAGCTCCATATTTTGAGGGCGGCGGACGGAGAGGACGTGACGTGCGGAGGAGTAGCAGTGGATGTGGAACAGCTCTCATTGATTAACACGACAAACAAGTACTCCGCAATATGTAGGTGAGCGGGGTGGGGCGCTGACGGAGTATGTGGAATCTGGGGGTTAGGGGATGCCAGCTGTAGATCACATGTGTCAAGGAATACCAAGACGAGGCCAAAACCTTTAAAAACCAAGCCCGTCTTGGTCTCTAATGGTCTTGGCTTTTTCTTAGAACTCCTTGGTTTCCGTTGGTGTGGTCTTGACTACTACAATAACTTCTAAACAAACACTAACTGCTAAACAAATGGAATAAATGGAGGTAAAATACCAAAGCAGTGCACTCTTAAATGTGAATCTGAGTCAATATCTGATATTAATATCGAATCCAATATTATTTGTTAAGCACTTCTAAAACAAAACAGCTGACCAGAAAAAAATATATAAAACATCACAGATAAAAAAAAAAACAGCTCAAACATGGGTAAAAGTAACATTCACACAATCAAACCAATAAAATGGAATAAAAGGATAAAATAAAGCCAGCTGTGTTGCTAGGTGTCAAAAGGGAAAAGGCACCTCTAGAAGATGCTGTAGGATTCTAACATTTCTGCAGGGTTGTGGGCCCACAAGAGGGCACAAGCTGGTGCTTAGAAGGCTGCAGCTGCTTGGTGAACATATTCATTATTCCCATCGATCCCTGGGAAAATGTGTGAAACAGTGACACGTCTACGCTCAGTAACACACCTGGTGGCAAAACCTGTCAAGTCGAGGTTCTGGCCCCAAATACAGACATGCAGACAGGAGCAGCGCAGTGTGTTAAAAAGGTTTAATGAAAGGAAGAAATAAAAAGGAAAAAATAAAACAAACAAGGAAGGCATGAAAAAAAAACAGGAATGGACCCAGATGGTAGCAGTAAATGGTTCAATATGAACAGAACCAGCTCATAAGGCAGCAAGTGACGGCGAGAGATAGGAAGCTAATGAGGAGTAGCAGAGGGAACCTGAGGGAAACAAAGAGGAATAAGTGGACTGACTGCCTGGTGCTGCAGCTGGAGGAGAGCTGAACAGACAGAACAAGGAGAACATGAGAGGAACACAAACAGACAACATGAAAACAGAAAAAGAGCAACTGGGAGGAATGAGATGATAAATAAAACTGAGAGGAAAACTAAATAAGGAGAAACCTGAAGACTGATGAAGAAGACGGTCCGGAAGAAAAGCAGAAAAGACCAGACCTCCATCCATCCATCCATCCATCTATAATCCATCCATCCATCCATCCATCTATAATCCATCCATCCATCCATCCATCCATCCATCCATCCATCCATCCATCTATAATCCATCCATCCATCCATCCATCCATCCATCCATCCATCCATCCATCTATAATCCATCCATCCATCCATCCATCCATCCATCCATCCATCCATCCATCTATAATCCATCCATCCATCCATCCATCCATCCATCTATAATCCATCCATCCATCCATCCATCCATCCATCTATAATCCATCCATCCATCCATCCATCCATCCATCCATCCATCTATAATCCATCCATCCATCCATCCATCCATCCATCCATCCATCGATCTATAATCCATCCATCCATCCATCCATCATCCATCCATCCATCCATCCATCTATAATCCATCCATCCATCCATCATCCATCTATAATCCATCCATCCATCCATCCATCCATCCATCCATCCATCCATCCATCCATCCATCATCCATCTATAATCCATCCATCCATCCATCCATCCATCCATCATCCATCCATCCATCCATCCATCCATCCATCCATCCATCCATCCATCCATCCATCATCCATCTATAATCCATCCATCCATCCATCCATCCATCCATCCATCATCCATCTATAATCCATCCATCCATCCATCCATCCATCCATCCATCTATAATCCATCCATCCATCCATCCATCCATCTATAATCCATCCATCCATCCATCCATCCATCCATCCATCTATAATCCATCCATCCATCCATCCATCCATCTATAATCCATCCATCCATCCATCCATCCATCCATCCATCTATAATCCATCCATCCATCCATCCATCCATCCATCCATCCATCCATCCATCGATCTATAATCCATCCATCCATCCATCCATCATCCATCCATCCATCCATCCATCTATAATCCATCCATCCATCCATCATCCATCTATAATCCATCCATCCATCCATCCATTCATCCATCATCCATCATCCATCTATAATCCATCCATCCATCCATCCATCCATCCATCCATCCATCCATCCATCAATCATCCATCCATCCATCCATCCATCCATCCATCATCCATCTATAATCCATCCATCCATCCATCCATCCATCCATCCATCCATCCATCCATCCATCCATCCATCCATCATCCATCTATAATCCATCCATCCATCCATCCATCCATCATCCATCCATCCATCCATCCATCCATCCATCATCCATCTATAATCCATCCATCCATCCATCCATCCATCTATAATCCATCCATCCATCCATCTATAATCCATCCATCCATCCATCCATCATCCATCTATAATCCATTCATCCATCCATCCATCCATCCATCCATCCATCCATCATCCATCTATAATCCATCCATCCATCCATCCATCCATCCATCCATCTATAATCCATCCATCCATCCATCCATCCATCCATCCATCATCCATCCATCCATCCATCCATCATCCATCTATAATCCATCCATCCATCCATCCATCCATCCATCCATCCATCCATCCATCCATCCATCATCCATCTATAATCCATCCATCCATCCATCCATCCATCCATCCATCCATCATCCATCTATAATCCATCCATCCATCCATCCATCCATCCATCCATCCATCCATCCATCATCCATCCATCCATCCATCCATCCATCATCCATCTATAATCATCCATCCATCCATCCATCCATCATCCATCATCCATCCATCCATCCATCCATCCATCCATCCATCCATCTATAATCAATCCATCCATCCATCCATCCATCCATCCATCCATCCATCCATCCATCCATCCATCCATCCATCCATCCATCCATCATCCTTCCATCCATCCATCCATCCATCCATCCATCCATCCATCCATCCATCCATCCATCCATCCATCCATCCATCCATCTTCTGCTGCTAACTCCTCCTAACTCCTTTTTTCAGGAGTTCATGAAATATTCCCAACCTAAAGATTAAAGTTAAAGGGTGTGTCTCTTTATGGTACGTGAAGATTCAGTTACTGGGACCACGTGGAAACATTTTAATTTACACAGCCCCAAAACATCTCCGAGGTGAAGAAAACATTATCCAGGGAAGAACAGTTTGACCATCACAGTTCACTGATCCTGAAAGCATACCTATATAACAGTTCCTTGTGGTTTCTTTTCAATTACTCTGCAGCGGGTTTGATCAGTTGTCCTCTAAAATGTTTCAGTGAAACCTGTGTTTCTGTTTCTGAAGCTGCAGATCGACACATGTTTGTGAGCGAGAGCCTGAACGGATTCATCTGTGCAGAGAAACAGGTTATTTTCATTTCATTCATGCCATTGCCAGTGGAGGGTCTGTGGATCAAAATTCACAAACAACCTTCAGTGAGAGCAGATGCTTTTTATGAAGTGGGAAAGACACAAGAAACAGAACACGGAAAACGCAGCAACACATGAAAAAAACAGAACATGGAAAACGCAGCAAAACACAGAAACTTGTTTCCAACAGCATCAAACTGCGAAGCTCTGACACTCGTTGGCCTCACCTCATGAACCAGCATAACTTCAGCACATCTGCCCACAATCACAGACGGAAGATCAGACGGAAGATCTGAGCAGCACACAGGGAATATAAACGTCTGTCCATCCATCCATCCATCCAACCATCCATTAGTCAATCCATCCATCCATCCATCCATCCATTAGTCACTCCATCCATCCATTCATCTATCCATCCATCCATCCGTCCATCCAACCATCCATTAGTCACTCCATCCATCCATCCATCCATCCATCCAACCATCCATTAGTCAATCCATCCATCCATCCATCCATCCATCCATTAGTCACTCCATCCATCCATCCATCTATCCATCCATCCATCCATCCATCCGTCCATCCAACCATCCATTAGTCAATCCATCCATCCATCCATCCATCCATCCAACTATCCATTAGTCAATCCATCCATCCATCCATCCATCCATCCATTAGTCACTCCATCCATCCATCCATCCATCTATCCATCCATCCATCCATCCATCCGTCCATCCAACCATCCATTAGTCAGTCCATCCATCCATCCATCCATTCATCCATCCATCCATCCATCCATCCATCCATCCATCCAACTATCCATTAGTCAATCCATCCATCCATCCATCCATCCATCCATCCATCCATCCATCCATCCAACCATCCATTAGTCAATCCATCCATCCATCCATCCATCCATCCATCCATCCATCCATCCATCCATCCATCCATCAATTAGTCACTCCATCCATCCATCCATCTATCCATCCATCCATCCATCCGTCCATCCAACCATCCATTAGTCAGTCCATCCATCCATCCATCCATCCATCCATCCATCCGACCATCCAACCATCCATTAGTCACTCCATCCATCCATCCATCCGTCCATCCAACCATCCATTAGTCACTCCATCCATCCATCCATCCATCCATCCATCCAACCATCCATTAGTCCCTCCATCCATCCATCCATCCATTAGTCCCTCCATCCATCCATCCATCCATCCATCCATCCATCCATCCATCCATCCATCCATCCATCCATCCATCCGTCCATCCAACCATCCATTAGTCACTCCATCCATCCATCCATCCGTCCATCCGTCCATCCAACCATCCATTAGTCACTCCATCCATCCATCCATCCATCCATCCATCCAACCATCCATTAGTCACTCCATCCATCCATCCGTCCATCCGTCCATCCAACCATCCATTAGTCAGTCCATCCATCCATCCATCCATCCATCCATCCATCCATCCATCCATCCGTCCATCCATCCATCCATCCATCCATCCATCCATCCAACCATCCATTAGTCACTCCATCCATCCATCCATCTATCCATGCATTAGTCCCTCCATCCATCCATCCATCCATCCATCCATTAGTCCCTCCATCCATCCATCCATCCATCCATCCATCCATCCATTAGTCCCTCATCCATCCATCCATCCATTAGTCCATCCATCCATCCATTAGTCCATCCATCCATTAGTCCATCCATCCATCCATCCATCCATCCATCCATCCATCCATCCATCCATCCATCCATCCATCCATCCATCCATCCATCCATCCATCCATCCATCCATCATCCATTCATCCAGATCCAGATCTTCCCAGATTGTAACTTCAGTATGTCTTGTAATAACAAATTGTTAAAATATATATTTTAACAATTTTGACCTCATTGTACATTTTGTTCTTCATTGGGTTTTTTTTCTACATTTTAAATGCTTTTTTGTGAATTTTCTTACTTCAAAATTCCACTTTGGTCCTGGTGCACCAACATTTCCCCACAATAGAGGAATTTTCTCTTGGATCACATCAGAGCTCAGAGGAACCTGTTAGAAGGAAACTGTTCCTGTTTTGTGATCCAGATATTACTGTATTTATGTCCAACAGCTAATCGTAGCTAAATTAGACATAATATTTGTTGAAGATGTTCACTGAGCTAAAAAGGCTCATTAACATATGGCTGCACCACATTAATATATCACTGAAATTATATTTATATAATTATATGTTTTAGGGCTGGGTGATTAGTCGTTTCGATCGATTAGTTAATGTTTGGTTCTAGGGAGATTTAATTTGTTAAAATAGAGATTTTTAGTCAACAATCCTCTCCTAGGGCCTCGATAGCTCAGAAAACCAGAAAGCAGCTCTCTGTTTGATCCCACAACTGCAAACATTAGGTCTGTTATATTCTGTTATATTTTCATTGATTGTTGGAATGTCATTCAGAATTTTTAATACAAAACTAAAGTAAAAAATAAATAAATAATTGAATTTGGTCAAAAAATGTTCCATTGGAAAATGTTCCTGAAAGGATAGAAAATCAATGAAATATAAGATTTGTTTGATCAACCAACAACTTTAATTATTAATAAGTGCAGGAATAAATCTTTATCAGGTTAGGGATCAAAGAGCTGTTGAAAAAAGACATCTCAGAGAAATCCATTCATCCATCAAAAAAACTAATCCTGAACCTTTCTTCCTTCCATTAAATGAAAACTCCCTCCACTCTGTTTGTCATTAAATAAGATTAAATTTTGTTTGTCCTTCTAAACCGAGCTGCTTTTTGGGTTCACTGTCTTCAATCCGCAATTCTCATGAGATCCTGCTGGGTAAATTTAAAATGTGTGAGGAAAATATATCTGTCAAAAATCAAATAATTCAAAACAATTATGATCACAATCACAATCACTTTCTCAAACTTTCATAAGTCAAACTTAACAGCAAACAGTTGTAGCAGATTACCAAGCGTGACATGTGAGAATGCTTCCAGATCAGTGAATCTGGCTGGATGTCGAGATAAAAACAACTTACTCTTAGTCTCATTTATGTTCATAAAAACCTCATGCAGCACAAAATGGTAGCATCGTCAAAACATGAGGAAACAACAACTCTCATCCCGACACTAAGGCTGTTTTTATTTAATGCTACCATGCAGAACTTTAAACTACCCTGGAATGTGCCTTCATGACAGACAACCAACATGTATCACCAGTAACTGACTGTGCCCTCATTACTGGATATAAAACATTTCCTAAAGCTCAAACCTCGGGTCTGAGTATGTTGCTGATCTTTTTTCAGGAAAAGCAGTAGTCCTCTTTGACCCAATTAGCGAAGTACAAAAAGAGGCAGTTTTAATACAAAAGTAAATTAGATGAACACACAAAACATAAATTCAAAGAAAAACACTGGAGAAGAGAAAGGCTAGAATCAGAGAAGAAGACAGAGCAGCAAAGTGCACATTTGCTGCAAAAACAAATCCCACTGCAAACATGTTAATGATGCTAACACACCAAACAGAAAAAATGCTGCAAGTAGCAAAAACAATTGCAGATTAAGAAACACCGTCAAATAGCTTTGAATAACAATTTACTTTGTAATTGAGATTTCAGTTTAAGTGCAAACCGTTCATCACATGCACTGAGATGGGGGGGGGGGCTGATGGGGGAACGATTTACTGAGGCCATGCATGCCGCAGAATGCTGCCGTTGGTGCGTTCTTATGGCTGCCAAGGGCCCCACTATGAGGCGGTTCCCTATAGTTCTGCCTTTATCTCTGTGGAAAGATAGGAGCCACATTGGGGAGGGAGATGAGGGACAAAAATTCTATTTCACGCTTTAACCTTGACAGGATACAGTTTGAGATATCAAAAAACTTCAGTCAATCCAACATTTGAGCATTAGTTGTGTGTGTGTTGAATTTGCAGTTCTTCTAGGCCCTTCTGCCTCAACATCCAGGGGAGTTTTGATAAGGGGGAGGCAGAATCCAAAGTAACACTTTTTGTCTTGAGAGCAGGCAGCACAGAAATTTTCCACCAGCCTTGAGTCTTTTCTTGATGGCGAATCCAATATTCCAAATTTGTTGAAGCGAGCATGCATTTTCAAGATATTATCCCATCTCACCCTGGAGTTCAACCACTGTAGCCAGGCTATGTTCAATTGCACCAAGCTCCTGGTCCTGCTTGTTCACGGCCTTTGTAAGTGTGTCAACCACTGCGGGCTGCCTGATCAATTACCAATTTTCTGCCAACATCCTTTGTGATTGTAGATATATCAGGTATTCTCCTAGTTCAAACAGGATAAATCTGAGTATCATAAATCTGAAAATCCATACATCTTCTATATCCTCCACTGACAACATTGTAAAACACAGCCTCCAAGCTTTCAAGGAGTCCATGGTGTATCCCCTGAAGTATGTTCAATTTGATCAATTGCATTGAGGGACCAGCTGATCCATGGTTTGAATTCGGGTGCCATGAAGATAGGGCTCAGAAAAGACAAGACACAGCAAAGCAGGGACAGATCAGGGGGTTACAGAGCAGCAGGAAAATGCAACAAGAGTTAGAATAGAAGAGTCCAGACCCTAAGAAAAGGGACAAACTGGACACTATCCAAAGGACATTGAGAGGGAAAATTAGGTAAGATTTTCTTTGAATCATTTTTTTAACACTAAATTTCTCTGTGAATTCTTAATGTGTCTAGTGGTCCATTTGCAGGCCCAATCATGTTCTTTACTGTTTGCCAGCCGGTTGCCAGGTCCGCTAATGCTACTGCTTTAACTTACCAGATGAAAAAAAAAACTGAACCATTTCCTCTGATTCTCTTTGCTTCCTTAGATTGAGACTAGCGCCATAAAGCTTAATTTAAGGTTCTCACTTGTTTTGCTGCTTTTTCGTTTTTCGACTTGAATCTGAGAAATTTCTCGGCTCTGTCATGGAGCTACTGGGATCCAGCTATGCCTAAACTTCATCTCCGGTGACTTCAACCTACTATTCTTACTGTTGCTGAATCAACAATGGAAACCAGAAGTATGGCCTGTACTTATATGGCGCTTTTTCAAGTCAGGAGAGTTGACCAAAGCGCTTTACACTACATTCACCCATTCATGCACACACTCATACACTGATGGTGGCAAGTTAAATTTTAGTACACTGGCACCACCGGGCCCTCTGACTACCATCAGTAGACAATGCAGGTAAAGTGTCTTGACCAAGGACACAACGACACTAAAAGTCGGAGCCGTCAATCCTTCGATTTCAGGGCAAACTCCTACAACACTGTCGCCCCATAAGTAAATATGTATAAATTTTTGACTCATCAAAATATATAAAACATATAAAAACCTATTGTGCACCCCTCTAGATGTTGTTTTTTTATTATCTCCCATAAGTTTCATTTGTAGTATCTTTCCTTTCCATGGTCTTTGTGAAATAGCATCATTCATGCATTACATAGTGTTTTGTATTCGCAGTGCATTTGCACTTTACTGCTCTCTTTTTTTCCCTTTTTGTCCCTTTTGCAGTAAGTTTTTGTATGTTAGCTTATTTTTTTATTTCTTTTTAATTGGTTTATATTTGATTATTTGCAAAGCATTTGCACCTGTCATGCCGTACTGACTGGGTCATAGAGTCAACATTTTTGGTGAAGCAAACATAATCTATGGATCTATGGTGATCACAGCTGCACACCTTAGAGTGCTCTGATTCTGGATAATCACGACCATCCAGTCAGATCCAAGCTGTTACATTTTCACTCACTTTGCAGCCGGTTAGATCTGTTTTCTTTTGAAACTGTTAAATATTTGGTAGGAAATTGATTCCATGCAGAGACCTGTGTTTCTGAAGTTGCAGGTCGGTACATGTTTGTGAACATCAGCATGGATGAATGGATTCATCTGTGCGGAGAAACATATTATTTTAATTCTGCTCATGTCGTTTCCAGTCCAAGGCCTTTGCTTTGGATCATAATTCACAAACAACATTCGGTCACAGCGTTTGTTTTTTTATGAGGTGGGAGGCACATGGGAAACAGAGCGCCGACCACGCATCAACACAGAGAAACCTGCTGTTTGCCAACAATCACAGAGCAAGACAGGGAATTGGAACGACACTTTGAGGAGGCTAATGAGTAAAGCCAAACACTCCATCAAATATTGTTACTGATATGATGCCTGCTGATAGATGGTGGGTCTGCAGCTGAACAACAAAGCACCATAAGTGAACAGCTGGTTTCACACAACCTCTCTAACTGCATCAGTCACCTCAGGTCACTAAATCTAGGTTAATCAGCGGTAAAGGCCAGAGATACACGGAAAAAGTCAGTCTCTGATTGCTGCTGTTATAGAAAGGAGAAAGAAAACCAGATCTTTAATCTGTTGGAAGTGTCTTAAAAAACCTTCGGCTGGAAGCTGTTCAGCCATTAAATCCGTCAACAGAAAAAGCTTTGGTTCTCATTATCATCTTTTTGGGTAAACAGCATGGGCCGGGGAATCCTCCTCTGTGCTGAAGACGAAGCCATGCACTGCTCTCCATCTCTCTGAGAAATTTTGGTCAAATCGGTTCATCTTTAAAAAACTTTTACTTCAAACTTGGAAAAAGGAGCCTCTCTCTAAGCTCCAGTTGTTACAGTAGATGATGGTGATGAGATTTAATATATGCAAAGCTTCAATCTATCTATCCTACTCATGAACTCAAATTCAGAGTTAATCAAGCTAACTAGATTCAAATTCCAATGAATCAACACTTGGGTTTAGATCCAGGCATCTCTTTCTGCTGCTCTGTCCAGAGTCAGTTTCATATTAAGCTTCTTAAACCTACTTGAAAACCCCTAAAATCCCAGTGGGAAGTAAATTAAAACAAAAAAACAACAAATGTTTAAAATAAATTCAATTCTGACCTACAGTCATCATTAGGGTCATGGTCTATAGCAGCGCCTCTCAAACAGAGTGGTACCGACTGGCCACCCCATAAAATGAGCGAAGTAATGATGTATATCATTTTTAGGGCATTAGTTGGCATACATTTTTTTTTAGAAGACAGACAAGAAGCCGGATTTGGAGTAGTTTTTCAACAAAGGTCAAGAGACCAAGTATGGAACCCTGACAGCCTTTTTAAGGACTAAGGCCTCCATACAAAGGTCGGTGCTTAACCTCTACTCCCATCTTTCAACTGTGATTTGTATTATCTCATGGGAAAATTTATTAATTATTTAGAAAAAAAGATGTGAAAAAATCACATAAATAATAAAAATAAGGAAGTCCACAAACTGTAGTTAAAAGCCTTCAGCTGATCCAAAATGCTGCAGCCAGAGTTCTGATGAAAATTAAAAAGAGAGATCACATCTCTCCTATCCTGGCTTCTCTTCATTGGCTTCCTGTTAAATCCAGAATAGAATTTAAAATCCTCCTTCTCACATATAAAGCCTTAAATGACCAAGCTCCATCTGATATCAGAGATCTGATTGTTCCTTATGTTCCTAACAGAGCACTTCGCTCTCAATCTGCAGGTTTACTAGTGGTTCCTAGAAATTCTAAAAGTAGAATGGGAGGCAGATCTTTTAGTTATCAGGCTCCTCTCCTGTGGAACCAACTACCAGTTTTAGTCCGCGAGGCAGACACCCTGTCTACTTTTAAGGCTAGGCTTAAAACTTTCCTTTCTGATAAAGCTGATAGTTTGAGTGGCTCAGGTTATCCTGAGCTATCTCTATAGTTATGCTGCTATAGGCTTAGACTGCTGGAGGACATAGGGACCCCCATTTCATCATTCTGCTTCATTCTATCTCTATTCTCCCACTCTACAGAATCTATTAGTTCAATCTCTAACATTCTGCTCTCTCTGCTTTTTCTCATAGTAGCTTCATCTGGTGTGTTTCTGTTTGGCTGTGACTTAATGCTGGAGAGAAACATCAGCTGTGCTGCTGCCATCAACACTGTTTCTCTGACTGTGACTAACTGGATGTGCTCTCTTCATCCTCTGACATGGGAGCTGGCTCGGAGCTCGTCTGCCTGGCTGTGTGTTTCCTGGACGGGGCCGCCTGTGGAGCTGGTTGACAGTTGCCTTTTGTATCTCTGCTCCTTTTTCTATGTCTGCTTCTGTCTCCTTGAACCCCAGTCGGCCTCAGCAGATGGCCGCTCACACTGAGCCTGGTTCTGCTGGAGGTTCTTCCTGCTAAAAGGAACTTTTTCTTCTCCATCCTCGCTACAAACATGCTTAGTGTGAGGGATTGCCTTCAAGTCAATGAGTTGATGCAATTAACTGGTTTTTGATTTTTTTTTTTTGGTTGTAAAGTGCTTTGAGATGTTTTGAATTGCCGCTATATAAATAAAATTAACTGAATTGAAAAATAATGCTTAAAATTAAAAATGGGAAAAAAAAAGATTCTCAGTCATCCAGGTCATAGTCATTCCCTTAAAGTAAAAAAAAAATCCACTGGACTTGGTTTCCAAGATTTGAAGACGTTTCGCCACCTCTAAAGGAAGCTTTCTCAATTCAAATGTCTGAATTAAAATTCTTTAAATAATTTTTTTATAAATAAGGAGTAAATGTCCTCATAAAGTCCGGATGTGCTGCTGCTGCTTTTTGATCCAGAAGGTCTCAATTTGAAGCAGCCTTTAAACACTTAATTTCTTTTTCCACTTCCTCCATGACAGTCCTGTTCTTAGACCATCCTGCTTATTTTATACACTTCATTTCTTTCCCTTTTTTTTTTTTTTTTTTTTGAATAGCACTATTGTCCCTTCAGAACCCTGTTAGCTTAAATTATATTATCCACCCAACAAAAAAATCTTTTGGATGGACTTCCAGTGGGAGACAGTTGTTGAGCTTAACTAAACCGTGGTTTAATGAAATTAAACTGGAGTCACATCAGCTGCAGTTTCAGCATTATTCTGACGGGAAAAGAAAGCTTTGTTACTAACATGGCTATAAATGATGAGCAGATCTGTTAAAAATGGCCACAGCATCATCACAGAAGCGGATGCTGCTGCAGACAGTAAAGCTGATATATCGATCAGATCCTTGACCGACTCATCTGACTCGTCCGTTAAAGTATAATCCTATAAATAATATCCGGTCCCAGGAAGTAAATAAGCTTTGGCTACATATTCAGATAGCAGTGGATTTTCTACAGCTGTATTTTGATTTTCAAAAAGCGGACTAAACCTGCTCGTTACTGCTGTTAAAGCATTTGGAGGGAATCTTCCTGCCTCCAGCTAAGCTCCGCCCACATAAATATGGCCAACTGAAAAGGGGATTTTTATTTAAGCATTATTTATTAAACATTGCGGCTGCTATCTTGACTGTAATGGTTACACAAAATCGCTGTTGCATTATGGGTAATCTTCCACCTCTGGTGCTGTGATTGGTCTGGGCCGGTCCAGCAGCTGACCTCCACTCACCTCTTCCTCTCATACTTGGACCATTGTTTTAATAAAACCAATGTGATGTGTGACCTAAGCAAACACCAGAACCATAGAGGCGTAACCAGAGCATCTTTGTGAAGCTCAGTACACCGAGATCCTTCCAAGCTTCTTGCTTTGAGACTTCTCCTTGATGTGTTTTTTCCGCTGTCTGATCCATGTAGAGGAAACAAGAACAGATTCTCTAGGAACCCCTTTGGAATAAAACGCTACAGCTGGGAAATAAACTTTAAAGTGTGGCTTTGGATATCGACAGTTTCAAGGATGCTGACTCTGAAAAGCCTACAATTTTATTAAAACCGGGAGCAACTGAGGCTCAGTGGGAAGAGCAAAGCTGCAAGTTTGCTTACAGCTTCTTTCCTTGTGCAACTTCAGTAGTAATTAAGACTAAAAATGCAATTTATAAGTTTAATAATTTAACTTCTGATTTTCAGTTTAATCTGACATTTTTCTTTCCATTCCTTCTTTTTTTGTTTATATTTGAAGAGTTTAAAGGGAAAGTCTGGTCATATCCAGAATACAAACTTCTTAAAGTACTTTAAATATGAAATAATTACATACTGTTCAATAAATGATAAGTGTTTTTAATTAAGAGTCATTTTAAGAGGCATTCATGTTTGTCAAAGAACACTACTGCCACCTACTGGTTTGTGATGTCACGGTGCAGTATTGGCTGTTGATCAAGTCCCAGTGCTGTATCTGGTGTTTGTCACAACGCGCTATTATCCAAGTCATCTTGAAAACATTCTCCTTTGAAATGTTGGCGGGTTTTTCTTTGGTCAGAAGTTCAATGACAAATCCTCCCTCTTCAAGTTGGCAATCCAACAATTAACCCGTTCGTGGAGGATCAGGAGTCGGAAAGGTTAAATAACTCTTTTTTTTTCCACTTTTACCCGATGTATTCCAACATCAAACTGTCATTGTCAGTTTAACTTTCGCTCTGGTGAATTTCAATGGTGAAGTCCTCTGGAAATCTTCAATAATTGTTGTTGATTGCAGATGTGTCTAGTAGTTCCCATTGATTCTGCTTGTAAAGCGGGGAGAATGGCGCTCGGCTTACCGCACCGTGACGTCACTGCTGGAAGATGGCAGGAGGGAGGTTTTACTATATTTGGACAAAAATGGCTGCTCCTAGACTCAGTGATCGCAACGAAAAACATTGTTTTTATTTTTTTCCCTGATTAATGCTAAATTCATCACAGCGCACGTATTAGTTTTAGGTATAAAGAATGACCCATTGATATTCCTTGCTGAGTGGACTTTTGCTTTAATTCTAAGTGAGATGTTTCTTCATCAGCCCACTGCGTAGACAGGAAGGTCTTTTTCTCTCCAGGTCAGGGAGAAGAGCAGCAACAACACCTTGAAACTCGTATCTGAGACGAATGTACCTCACTGACGTTCTGTCAGGACTTCACATCAGTAACACCATCATTAGTCACTCTCCACTTCAAAGAAAAGCTTCTACAGCTGATGCTCGGTAAATCAGCTCCTTTTTATTAGTATGGAACGTCTGCAGAGATGTACTGTATTGCACACGCCTGAATCCTGAAGCACGGATGAAAAACATACGGCTGCTGCTGAAATTCTGGGCCATGGAAAGAAACTTGGTAAGGAACGAGAGACGAATCATTTGTGTCTGAGGGAACATGTGTCCGACACACCAAGGCAGGTTTCATTAAAGACCTCAGCACTCAGGACCAGAGTCAGGATCTGCAGCATTCTTCAGACGCTCAGAGGAAAAAAAGGCAAACAACGTGAGACTTTGCTCATGGTAGCATCCACCAGAAGCTTCTGGCATATCAGCATCAGTCCCATTAGAAGAGCAGGGTCCATATTAATAGCCAAAAATATTCCCGCCGTGCTGATGTTTGCTTGTGGCTTTTACATATGATTCACATGTGTTACATGGGTTTCACGTGTGATTTTCACATGAGAAATCCACAGGATTGTCTGTGGGTTTTGGACAAATATATTAAATGTATTATAGTGAGTACGATCTAATTATTTTCACATGGGAAAAAAAATGTAATCAGTAGTAACTTAGAACACATGGACAAAATGCTTAACCATATGTGCAAAACATGACCAACATATGGAGTATGAGAATAGCAGGAAAGTCATGTTTTATTTCCTAAGTGCGGAAGGATGATGGACACTGCAGGAAGGAAGCACCATGAAGCCACTGGCTGCATCAGGAACTCCTCTGAGCAGCAAGATGCAACCTGAGAGCTTTATGATGGGACGGTGATAAAACGCGGAGTATACCTGAGCGCCAGCAGCAGCATCTGAAACAGAGGGTGTTTCTTCACAGAGCCCAGCGGATTATGGGTGTCCAATCCTCCCTCCATCCCTCAGTGGAGAACAGAGAAAGATGTCTTTAATTAAAAGCTAAATATATCCCCATTCCAGAGGGATTGAAACAGAAACGACGCCAGCAGGTAGAGGCCCAGATCTGGGAAGGGAAAGACTTGAATTTTAACGCTGACGACTTCCAAACATTTCCTATTTGTTAATAGAGGATGGGAATAATAATAATAATAATACATTTCTGATAGCCTGGACATGGATAAAAGGTATAGTGGATGATTCTCTCCATTTTTTTTAAATAGACCCGCCCTCTCTACTTAAAAAAAAAAAAAAATGCACATGCACAACCCTTGTACCTGCTCCCGATAGGGAACGCCTATTAAACGCCTGAGAGCGTGCACGAGCCTATTACTCCTCGTGCACGCTCTGTTTAAAAGTTGCTGTTTGCATCACTCATACAGGCTTACTTTCCAAAAGAAGATTAGCTATTTTTCCACTATGTCAGACTCAGTGAAAATGGGGACGAGTACGTAGGAGGGCCTTACGTAAACATATCACCAGAATGATTGACAATTAAGAGGACCAATTATTTTGATGATCCACCCGGAAAATGAACATCCTCCACTATACCTTTGATGAGAATATCTTCAGTTTGCGACATTTACCTAATAACCATTTGTTCTTTGAAGTTGGTCACAGGTAACGATCAAACATGACCTCCTCTCCAGAGCCCGACCAATCAGTGCTTAAGTGGTGTTAATGGAGGCCCCCTCAACACGAAGGCGAGGGGGGCCCCACAGGTACTTACACTTAAGACAGGAATCTGAGTAAAGAGGACCCCCCCTCCATCTGCAGATGTATTGTTTTCTTGTCAACATGTCATACCTCCAGTGATGAAGCGAGCTGTGAATATTTGTGCAATTACTCATAGGCTGAACTGACCGCTGACGTCCCCCCCCACCCCAGTCTGTGGGGTCAGGTTTGTTCACGCGGAGTTAAAACAACATTCCTTGGCTCTGCTGGCAGAGTACCAGCCATTCCAGCAGACGTTTTTAAGGTGTCCCAACACACTTTATGTCAGGCAGAAATGTTGTCTTTTCACCTTCCCACGGTCAGCAGAGATGAACAGAAAGAGTGCAGTTTAAGAAACAGCAAACTAATGCGGTGCCTGATATTTAGCAGTTATTAAAACTACAAATGAAACTATTATTGAATAAAAATTGCTTCCATATGCCCAAGTCTGCCTTGACGCGTCTGTCTCAGCGTTGGAGTCATCTGTCAGTTAACGCCTCACTGATGATCTCAGCAGCAGAAAAAAAGAGCGACGTTCTCCTCCTGAGCAAGCAAGCCTGTAACTCGCTCAGCAGTTTGGGTCTTTCCCTGAGTTATTGGGCTTTTTTGTTTTAGGAGAGATTATAAAACATAATGAATTCTGAAACAAGAACTTTAAACACAGATTTGTTGTGAGTTTTCTCTGATCCTGTCAAGGTTTAGGTTACAGATACAGAAAAATGGATTCAGTTGAAACCAGACGTTTAAGTGAGATGAATCAGGCTAAAAGAGGCTATTTTTTTGTTCCTGTTATACGTCAGTGGCCTTGTCGGCTGCTGGTGGTCAGAGGATCCGCATCAGCGCCTAGGTGGCTGAAAGTAGGTGAAGTGCTCAGATGTGATGAAGGGCTATAAAAGTTTGCCATTTTCAGTAGTGTAACTTTGGGTCTGGGTTAGGGTTAACGTCTGCATGTGTTGTTTCATTTGTGAATGACACAAAGTTAAAATGCCGTGTTTTAAAAATATCAATCGTTTTTTTTCTTATTTGACTCATAGGCTACATTCACACTGCAGCCTGAAGTGACCCAAATCCAATGTTTTTGTCCGTATGCGACCTGCATCGGATCTTTTCATGACAGTCTGAACAACATAGATCCGATTTTTTCCAATGCGACCCAGGCCACTTGGCTATGGCTGCACACTGCAGGTATTTATGCTCAATTCTTTGTTATTTTGTGAAATACGATTTGTTTGCGTGGCCGTTCACATTTCCAAATATATGCGACTTGTATGTGATCTCCGTGTGTGCACTATATTCATATAGCTTAAGTGTCCCTCATGCACACTAGAGGACGCAATGACACAATGACGTCACAAGCAAGCGTGATCTAGCGATCTTTCCCATTCAGAAAAACTCAACCTTTTCAAGGTGGTCAAAAAAAAAAAAGACTGCACTACGCATCATCGTCCGCTATTGCTGTTTTTCTTCCCGCTTCTGCATAGCAAGACGCAGAACAGTAAACTTTGTTGAGTTTTAATGGCGTTCAGGTTAGATGAATGCGAGCTAGCGGTTCCGACACAGGTTGAATCAGTCTATTTGTTAAAACCATCTTGAAAAGGTTGAGTTTTTAAGGATGAGAAAAATCACTAGATGCGCTCTAGCGCTACCATTCATGTTTACTACCGCAAACAGTCATTGCGTCCTCTACTGCGCATTTGTGTTGTATGAATGCATTTCACACAGGAGATCACATACAAGTCGCATATATATGGAAATGTGAAAGGCAAGGCAAAAACAATCAGATTTTACAAACAAATTGGAATTGAGCATTAAAGCTACAGTGTGTAATTTTTAGCGACCTCTAATGTCCAGACTGCAGACCGCAGCAACATGAACATCTCCCCCCCACCGCTTCTCCCCCCCAACAGTATGGCGAGCGTTACGGGACAAAATGTCTTCCACGACGTCCGCATCACCTACCTTCTCAAGTGATGAGGTTTGTTTACATAGATAATTTTACAGATAGCATTTCATTAGTCTGTGTGTTCAGTACCGCCTCAGTTCATCTCTCTCAACTTGCCGTAGTTACTTTCGAGCGTAATGGGCGATCTCGCAATCGCTAGTTTGTTGGCTCTGCGCTGCCGTAGCGCAAAGATGTCTGCCTCCATGGCTGCGAGACCCGCTCCTATGTAATTATAAATAACGAATTCTAAGGCAACGCAAATATTAAGGTTAAGAGGCTGAGCTCGTAGATGATGATAAATAACATAGTTATGTATAATATATTACATTTCTGACTGTATATCCCTGTAATTATTACACACTGTAGCTTTAAGGCCTGCAATGTAAACGTAGCCATAGTCAGGTTGTTTGAAGCAGGCGATGGTTGTATAGAAAACAACAGAAATATTTAATAGCTTTTAGATGCAATAGGAAAATGTCATTTTGAGCTTAATGCAATCTTTAAAACAGATATCTACGCCTAAATGTCTTTTATTTATGAGCTTTGAGGCTAATAAAGAAAATAAATCAATAATTTATGCATGATATTTGTATAGATAAATAATGTGATTCTTTTTATCTGGATATAATGATAGGATCAGAGTTTTGGGGGAGGCTTCGAAACATTTGGGACTTCCATACGTTTCTGAACTCAGAACCAGCAGTGAGTTAGAAAAGCATCCAGAGAATATCCTAACTTGTGAAGATCTACAACTGTCCTTAGATCTTCACAGAGTTTCTTCGACTTTTCACTCCTCAGAATCACTCAGCACAAGTGAACAGGCCCTGTCAAGTTCAAGCTTTCCCAGCATCACTGGAGGTTTTAAAGTGTTTTCCTCCCATTTGCTCTGAGCCTTTTAATAAGATCCACAGTAAAGTTAACACTTTGCAAACACGGCCAATGAGTTGTTATCCATTAGAGCGAGTTGTTAGGATGGGTGTTAAAGATCTCATTAACACCTTTCAGCTCAGTTCTCTTCTTCCCGAATGGAGAAACATCCTCATCCCGAATCCCAGTGCATCTCCCTCCCTCAGGATGAAGAAACCAAGCAGTTTAAGCAGCCGGAAAACTGGGGGATTTAACAGAAGTGGTTTTTGAGCAGTTTTATTCTAAATAATGTGCGTCCCCCGACTCATAAACAATGAGCTGACGCCAAAAGTAGCGAAGCAGTCCTTCAGAAAATGTCTTCATCTGTCTTTTTTTAACACTTCCAGACAATAATGACATTCTCCCACTTGGACTGTTCAGCTGTGCCGCACAGCTGGGACCCATTAAAGCCTTTCCCGAGCAGAGGACCCTCCTAAATAAAGGCCTCCAGGATAGAGCAGCTATAACAGATCAAGGTGGACAAATGATTTCACAATCACGTTCTAATGACAAGGAGACAGCAGGCTTTCTGGTCTGCATGTCCACCAATAGAGACAAGTCACGCTGGTGAGAACAGAAAGAGATGTTTTTAATCAGGGAGATGTCCTCTCTAGTTGGGCTGCATGCAGGAGATCAAAACCACCGAGGGGCTGACAGATGGAGGAGACACATGGACAGGGACACTGCTGCCCAGGCAGAGACAATTAAGACATCTGTCTTTAAGGATCAACACTAAGTTTAAACACCAGAAGTTGGTCAAATTTAAATAGAGTGCTGAAAACGTAAACTGAACAAAAACTTTTTTTATAAAACTAAACCTTTGAAGGATGCGATGCAATCAATGCCCGGAGGGATTGCTTTCGAGTCAATGAGTCGATGCAATCAACTGGTTTTCCTTAGATAGAAAACTTTGAATCAATCTGACTGTATGATCTGGTGAACTATAAAGTGCCTTGAGATGACATTTGTTGTGAATTGGTGCTATAAAAATAAACTGAATTGAATATCCAGCAATGAGGACGGCCTGGATACACATTAGAAAGTCTTCCCAGTTTGCAATAAGAGCGATTGACCACTAAAAAGCTGCATGAATTTATTTTTTCAATCTCAGTTTGATAACCAGGACTGCATTATCCTTGGAAAAGTTGCCATCACCAAATTGCCATCCATCCTCTATCCAACAAACAGAAAGGACCTCAGGACAAATTCGAACCCAGGTCACCCACATCGAAGACTAACGGCTCATACATGGGTTGAGTGCGCTAACCACTGCACTACCAAAGCACACCCCTTCAGGGTTTTTTAATATCTCATCTCAGACCTTGAAAGTTATTCATATTTATTACAAAAAAACTAACTGTTTCTGGCCTTTTTTTTTTCTTTTACTTTTGATGATTATAGCTTAGAGAAAATGTAAACCCAACAAATAATTACCCTTTGAAAATACAATGAGTTCAATGAGGAATAATGTAGTAAACAGGAAGTCCAGGCTTCTGAATATATTTATTTTCTTTGCACTGTTCTTGGTTTTGGCTCCTTTTGTTTGAATCCCTGCATCAGCATAGAATAAAGTCCATTAGCCTGTGGTTCTACTGAGGGGCTTCCAGACTAGACTGAGGATTCCAGTCCTCTCCACTCTCTCTCCAGACTACCGGACCTTGATTAAAAAAATAACCAAACAAGAACTTTGGACCACTGAGCAACGGTCCAGTTGTTATAGTTCAGGAGTGGTTTGCCTCCATAAAAGTGTGTAGGATCTCTCTGCTCATAGTCTGGACGGCTCCTTTTTAAGTTCTCCTAAAGTCAACAGTCTTCCAAAGAAAAACTTTCAAAGGTCATCCTGAACAAGGGGAAGAGAAGAAACAGCTTTCTCCTCATCCGGAAGCTTCCTTACCTTATCCTGGAGATAAGGTAAGGAAGCTCATTGTAGCTGTTGTTATTCGGTGTTTGGTTCTTTCACTCAGCCTTATCTCAAGGCCATAGGTTAGGGCTGGAACGTAGACATGACCCGTAATCCAGAGATTCCCTTTTTATCTCAGCTCCTACTTCCTTTTGTCAAATGAAAGGAAAAATGGAGATTGCATCTTTGTTTTAGTGTCAAACGTTTCCACACAAGCATGATTCCCTTTATGCCTGGCTCTGACAGGAAGATAATTCTGCTACCAGTGTTGTAATACGGCTGCTAACCAGAAGGGGGCATTCCTGTTCATCCTTATGATGCCCATAAGCCCCATTTACATTAACCTTTTGAAACCGTGCCGAGTTCAGTCCGAGCACGGTAATCAAGATAACTGTTGAGTGTATATGGCACGCCAAACGGAATCGGACCGCGCCAGTAACGATCAAACCGCCTTAAACTGGTACTAGTTCATGGGTAGGGCTCAGCACAGTTCAATTGAGGCTTGTTTCTCAGATAACAAAGAGCATATGAGCAGACTGAACTTCCTGAACGTTACGGGTGCCGCCATGTTGATTTGCTTGATTCCCTCTAGAGCGCAGTAGTACCATAGATCGTCACCAGAAGGCGAGGAACCATGCTACAATGAGGTGTAAACAGTCAGACTCTTTCTGAACTAATCACGGATCGGTTTTCAGAGGGTAGTGTAAATGGGGCTGTAGATGAAGTTTATGGTTCTGACTGTAAATATAAACAGTCCATGAGCTCCTTCAGTTCTGACCCAAATAGTGGCCATTTGGCCGGTCCTTATAGCGGAGCAGCGGCAACTTCTCCACCCAACATGGCTGACGAGCTCAGAGAGCTGGAAGGTTGAGGACATTACAGAAGAAGACAAGAGACCAATAAGGACGGTAGATAGAGGCTTCATGGAGCCAGGCTCTGGCATTCCTGAACCAGAACCAGCTGTTTGGAAGCTAACGTGTCCTGCTAACAGAGAGCTAAGTCTGACAGCGTGTCAGAGCGACATCCTCTGTCTATAATGATAGTTTTCATCTCTGTTCATGAAGGACCTTTCATATTCGTTTTTACTCACAGGTTCTCATTTTTTATGTTTTTATGTCTGAGTTTAATAATGTGAAAAAACATAACTATACATAACTATGTTTTTATTCAGTCAGTATTTAATTTAGCTGCAAAATGATCTGCTTCTTTTCTTTATTCAGCAGAGGATATACAAACTAGGGTTGTCAAAAGTATCGATACTGAAACGTTGTATACTGTTACAATACTCTTTTCAAAAGTATCGATACAGTGCCGCCACCAGTAGCACCTAAACAGTCATTCATCTAAAGTGCAGAGTAGAGGACAATGCACTTTCAGAACACTGTGTGATTGAATAATTCTACGCACTTTTCAGTTTCAGACTTTTTTTTTGTAACAGGTGCAGCTGCTGAGAATTATGTTTGTTTCTTAAGCGGTTTGGCTAGTGTCACTGTTATGTGTGCAAAGCATAGCCAAGTAAGGAAAACTTAATTTTGTAAGTTTTTTACTAAGCTTGCTTGATATTGTGCACAGCAAACAACCTCAAAATATTCTTCTTATTGTTTATTGTATTTTTTATTGTATTTTTATTATTAATAAAAATTTCTGTTGAATTTTGGAGTCTTTGTTTTTATCCTTGTGGTATCGAAAATGGTATCGAGTATCGAATATTTTCCCTAGTATCGGTATCGAGTTGAAAAGTTTAGTATCGTGACAACCCTAATACAAACACAGCCCTTCATGTTATGGAAAGACCGTCTGATATAAGAGAAAACTCTGCATTTTAAGGAATTCACAAATACATCATTAATCGATCAATAAGGTCAATAAACTCATTTAGCCAGAACTCCAGCCCTCGAGAGGCAAATCTTTTCAAGATGCCTTATCCTGATGTTCAGTTCGTTTCTGATGATGTTGAATTTTCATAGACCTGATTTTCACAGGTATTTGTCAAACAGTCCACTCGCAATGGATGCAGGCTAGAAGGGGGTCTAAGAAATCCGAGCATGCATGTTCTTTGCAAAGTGTTGCTTAGGTCTTCTGCGCTCTAATGAGACCACAGTGGGCTCCTTATTATGTGACAGGATCTGGTCTGTGTTGGAGGAAGCACAGACCTTCCAAAAGCAACATTATTTTACTTTATCGTGGTTGCGGCGCCAGATTAAGGTCATGGTGGTAGCACATTAATGATGTCAAGGCCTGCACACCTACAGCTTGGTTGTTGAGACATTTAAGCAGCACTGCTGACTCATGCTCATGCTATGATGTCTAAGGTCCGGGCCATGCAGGAAGCTCAGTCTAAGTAAACAACTGCAACACTGCTGTGCGGGTGCCAAACATGATGCTAAGATCCAAGACAAACTGTCACTATCCAGCTGCAAAAACCAATCCAAACCAACTACTCCTGCAAAAATAAGATTTTCAACTCCAAGTAACCCAGATGGGATCTGTATGAACAGTGGAGTTTGTGTGTAGCTGCATCCTGGCTCGGTTCCACACAGGTAGAAGTCCGGAGAGTTGTGCAATCATGCAAGTGAGGACGGGATCTTGGTTGGGAGGTGCTGCTTACGTATGAGGCTGCAGGACAAACCAGTCTGATGGGTTCTCAGACCGAACCGTGGGTTTCCCATCAGCCTGGAGGAGGTTTGGCTGCGACTCCTAATGGGTTATAGAGAAAGCAATGCCACCATCCCGCCTGAGCAAAGTGTGCAGAACGACTTCTGTTCATCAAACAAAAATGATGAGAAAGTCTAAAAATCTACCAGTAAACTTGGGGTAAAATTTTGTCCCTTTCTAGATGTCAACTGGAAGTATATTTATAATGAATGGACCAGAAGAAAGGAGGACATCCTTTATCCTCTTCAACCAACCAGCAGCTGCTTTCTTCACATATTTTTAACTTTCCTTTCAATCCGTTTCCTACAAATTGGTTTTTTATGCAACGATTTTTAGAGGAAGCAAAGATTAGAGAAACACGCCTGATTGTATGATGATAGAAATATTAAATCTAGATGATTTAATTTATTCATCCTCAAGCGCCGGATGTTTCTGCTTCCAGAAATACATTCCTGGTAATAAAGTTTTACAGCTAACTCACTTAAAACACTTAAAGCAGAGGTCCCCCCCACCCCCCACCCCAACAGGAGGCCTAGAAAACCCTCTGCTGCTGTTATGAGAGCAGCGATCTCTTCTTTAACCCCTAAAGTCAACTTCAGAAACAATAAGGGTCAAAATGAGATAACCCATATCGGGCTGGATGGGCTGTGATCAGTCATCGTCATGTGAGCCGTTTGTCTGATGGAGAAATCAAATCAAATCCTCATCTTATGTATTTTTTCGATCAATAGAAATGTTGCGAAACAAATCAATTCATCTGTTGACTGCTTTTTGCATCTCCATAAACCCTTGTGTCATGCGGTTGTGTTTGCTGTGTTACCATGACGCAGCATTCCTGAGGGGAGCAACTCAGGGGTCAGGCTGACCTTAAGCCCTAAAACACTTGGAGTGAAGGTTTCAGGGGACCATGGGTTACAGGAACAGCTTGAAACCTTCCAGAAGTGACACCTAGCTACCTACAGCGGCAGCAGGAACTCCAGGTTTCTCCTGAAATACTCATCCAGGGAATTCCAACCATGCCCAGCCAGAATAACAAAGACAGAAGGTAATCCCGTTACTCCTTCTGTCAGAGGGCGCCAAGGCCCCCTCCCCTCCTCCCTGCTGGTAAGACAAATAAGTAAACAGAGGGGGGTTATGAACCAAAAGACAACGGGATTGGGTTTCAATGGAGCCAGGCTGACTTTGGTAAATAAATGAAAGGGTCACAGCAGAGCAGGAGATCGGCAGCATGGCAAACGTTCCGACTCTCAGTATTCAGTGAACTTAAAAAACAAGTCTTCTGAAATCTGGTCAAATGTTGGCATCTCAACTCAGGTGAGAAAACATATTCAAATAACAGAAAATGTTCTAAAGCAGAGCAGAGCATAATGAACCTGCCCCCCCAACCATCAAATAAAAGAGACGCTGTGCCCCAAACATGCAGCTGTTTGGGTTTAAACCTTCCTCAAAAAAACAAGATTCATTATGACTCATTAAACAGTCAGTCAGTAGTTATTTATGTCTTCATTTGAGTTGATGAAGGCAGGAAAGCTGAATCGCTGACGCCTGTGACTCAGATTTTACCAAAACTTCTGTGGATTTTCTTCTTTTATGCTTCACATTAGGCAAAACAGTACAAGTGTGAAAGAAACAAAAAGAATCTGAAAAGTGTGGCGGGCATTTGTGTTTGTCCCCCTGCAGTGTAAGGCCATCAATCAACTGTTCATGCCATTCATTTTACTGGGCCAACCTGCCTGTCCCTGCAGAAGGAACTCATCCACTCAGCATGTGCTGCCACTACCGTGCTTTGCCGTGGGGATTGATTGATTGACTTTATTGATCTCACAGTGGAGAAATGTACTTGTTACATCAGCTAACATAGTCAAAGGAGAATAAGAAGATCGGGAAGAAGATGGAAACAGAAACCACTGATTGAATACCCAGAGAGAACCCATGCAGTGCAGAACATGCAACCTTGATGCAGAACGGTTCTAACCCAGAAACACTATTTTCAACATGAAAATATAAATGGTCAGGCAGGAAAAAAGCACAACTTTTACTCCTGATATCCAAGTACATTTTACATGTATCTGTTAAGTTGGAAACATATTGCAAACAAATTAATAAAAGGTGTCATTTGGAGGTAAGCACTTAAATGGCAATTTGAGGTTAGTTTTACATATAAACTGAAGTAATATAAGATAACACAGGACCATAAAGTCCCTTTTTTCAATGTAAGAGTTAACAAAACAACAATCAAGGAAGTTGGGGCATGGCTGCAGCCTGTCGACGGTTAAGATGACGAAGGATTTTGCCATTATATATATACATATATATTTATATATATATGTAGACATATACATATGTGTATGTATGTATATATATATATATATATATATATATGAGAGTTATAGGTACTTGTTGATGGCATGGAAATTATTTGTAAGAGCATTTAAAGAGCATTAAAAAGCATTAAATTAAAGTTATCATTCCTGTATAAACCCGGTATAAACCGTGTCCAGCTCAAAGAATGTCCCCTGTAGCTCAGCCAGAAAAGAAAACACATCAGCAGCAGAAAAACAGAGAGGATGTTTATTTTAGATTCATAAGGAGGAGGGAGAGCTAAATGCTTCATAGCACTTAGAAATGTTCATATCCTCTCAGCACTTCTGCCAGCTTATCCTCAGACTATCCAGATCGCTGGACAGATCTCTGCAGCTGAAGTAAGAGTAAGCTCTGCAAATAACACCCATCCATATCCTGACCAATCACACACCTGTTCTCAGGCATGCTGCTGGAAAAATTTCTGCCCCGGCGTCACACTACAGGAGGTAGATTAAAGTGGGGCTCCAGCTGTTTAATGAGCGGGGGTTTCTCCCATGGGCCGGGGTCCAATCTGGTACAGGTACCGGACCTTTCTCTGTGTTCATGTTACACAGAATAATGCTAAAGATGTGTCTGCACCCTGATGCTCTATCTCTCCGGTTATTTTCCCTAAAAAGAGATCACTTGGGACAAACTCTTTAAATAACACTTCATAACTTATTCGTATTAAATAACCAGGAGACATGACAACAGATTCTCATAGAAATTGTAATCTTACTCAGATCAGAGAAATTGCTTAGAATGTACAGAAGGCAGCTATTCACCTCTCAGGAAGCGGCCACAATGAACAGTTAAAAAGGCTTTTTATATATCTCCAGTCTACATCATCTTAATCGCTGACGCCTGTGACTCGGATTTCAACCCAAACTTCTGTGGATTTTCTTCTTTTATGCTTCACATTAAAAACAAAACAGCACAAGTGTGAAAGAAACAAAAAGAGTCTGAAAAGTGTGGCGGGCATTTGTGTTGATCCCCCTGCAGTGTAAGGCCATCATCATGCCATTCATTTGACTGGGCCAAATTGCCTGTCCCTGCAGAAGGAACTCATCCACTCAGCATGTGCTGCCACTACCGTGCTTCGCAGTGGGGATTGATTGATTGACTTTATTGATCTCACAGTGGAGAAATGTACTTGTTACACCAGCTAAAATAGTCAAAGGAGAATAAGAAGGTGCCAAAGGAAGAATTTTTTCCCCCCGTAGGATTATTCTATTCCGGCGTCAGAGAAATTGCTTAGAATGTACAGACGGCATCTGCTCACCTCTCAGGAAGTGGCCCCAATTAACAGTTAAAAGATATATAAACATTTTATATATCTCCAGTCTACATCATCTTATTTTACATCATACACATTAGCAGATGATTAGACTTCCATGGCTCCAGCATTATCAATATATTACACTTTGTTCTTAGCTGAAGGACACCGCTCTCAATCCATTTCTAAATCTTTGCCACATACAGAATAATGATTATAACTGTATATTCAAACAGAGGAACTGTCTTAATTTAGATTAGATTAGATGAGCTTTATTGATCTCACAGCGGAGAAATTCACTGGTCACATATTGGCATAGTAATTAAAGAAGGAGCAAACAAGGAGGAAAAAGGTGCATTAAGAATAAACAATATATATATATATATACAGTATATCAAGGTATATACAGTATATCAAGATAAATAAGGATTAAGGTGCAAGTGTATATGTATCACACACAATGAAAAACAAAATAAAAATAAGAAATAAAAAAAAGGATTTAATCAAATTTGAAAATTTGATTAAAACCTCAGTTCTGAAACGCAACAGGCAGCCACTACCAGGGTGTAATAAACTCACACATCTTCAGTGATAATTATCCTAACAATAAGGACGCTTCATTTCAGCCACTGGCTCATTTTCACTGAAGGGTTTCTTTTATGCCTTAGCGCAAGAATAACTGCTTCATTGCCCCGACACATCAAATTAAAAGACTTTGGACTTCTACAGAAATGCTGAACAATAAACAAGCATAATTACAACAGGACATTCTTTGTCTATCAAATCTGAAAATTATTCTTTAGTTATCCAGTAAAACGAATCAGTTCACAGCATTTAAAGGCAGAAAAGAGCCTCGGTTCAGGCGCTGCTGTGAGGACATCTGACTCAGATATATATACCACACAGCTAGAGGGTGAGGGGGAGGGCTGCTGTGACCTTTGACCCTCATGATTTGCAAATCCAGAGTCCATATTCACTCACAGAGGAACAGCCTCTCCTACCATCAGGTTTCCAGAATACGCTCCCAGTCAGCGAGCATTGCATACCGGCTTTCATCTGCTAGATGAAAGACCCCTTTAAAAATAAAACCACAGGTAGCAAAGCAGGGAGCAAAGGTGCGTATTTCGCAAGAAAACCTGCGAGTCAGAGCGTGGTCTGCGTTCATCTCGACTTAGAAATGGTACTGAACAATCCAGACTTAATTCCTCCAGTGAGAGATTTAACGGGGAAATGATTTAAATTGACTTTATAAGTTCAGGCACCATGGACCCATTAGTGAGGGAGGAGGGAATTAAAGTTTTAGAGCTAAATATCTTTTTATTGGGAGTTTCCTGACAGAAACAAGTTCAAAAATATGACATGTTAAGCGCTGAGAACTTTCCGTTAGAAAGAAATAACTGACAGCCGCTGATGGTTTCTCCGAGCCACCAATGAAAGCAATCATTTGACCTCTGCCCTGCGGAGCGACCACAAGATAATATCCAGGAAATGCAGCGCAGAAAAAAGGACAAATCGGCACAAACCAGGGAGGTCTGTCAAAGCATTCTCTGGATATTAAGATCAGACCAGATGGATACGTGTGAGAAAATAGTGAACAAAGCTGCTAACATTCATACTCTGTGAGGAAAAAAGGCCAGAAAGCACCGCAGCATAGCTCTGACGTGAAGCAGGTGTTGGAACATTATTTTAATAACCTTCAGTTCAGAAACAACATGGCTGGTCTATATTTCTGCAAAAGCAACACTTCATTAAATTTACAGCAGAGCCAATTAATAAACAAATCAATCATTTTCTCTCGCAGCTCAAAGCCTGTTTGGCAAATAAAAATGAGAAAATCAGCCCAAATAAATAATAGTTGAATTATTATATTGGCTTTGTGATAAGAAGTGTTTATCTAGAACAATCTGTGGCTCCAGGGCAGCATGTGGCTCTTTGGCCCCTCCACTATGGCCCCAATGAAGCCAGGTGGGAAAATTACGTTTATTATCCAGGTTCTTCTGTTTGTTTCATGTAATTTATCGTTGATCATCTGCAACCCCTGGTACACCAATTTGAAAGGGTTTCAATTTTAGCTTTTGCAGGGAAGCTTTTTACAATAAAAAAAGATAATACCGGATTAAAAAAAAAACATCTTTTAAATTGTTTTTTTTACTTTGATCTCCATACCATTATCATTACAGTCGTTTGACACAAAAATATCTATCAACATTTTCCAACAATGTATTACTTCCCACTGAGTAACAAAATTTTAACAAAATGTTGATAAAAACAAAACAATAGAATAAAAGTTCAGTTTTAAATCTTTTTTCATATTAATACTATTAAAAGTTTAATTTTATTATAACATTAAAAAACATCATTTTCAAAGTTTTATTTTATAATTATTACTCCAATTTTCTGCCCACATTTAAAAGACCCCTGAATTATAACCCTTTATCTTTCATATTTACGGTCGGTTTAACTCATTCTACTGACAAGGACTCTTGTTAATGTAAACGTTTAAATTATATAAGAAAGGAAATCAAACTTTAATTTCCTAGACTTTCAATACTTTTCTGTAGCCTTGGTGATGAAGGGCTTTTGTGCGACGGATCAGAAAAAAGGATCCACAGGTTTAAAGGGGTCATAGAAACCGCGTTTCCATTGTCATAGATGAATAATGATAGTTCAGTGGGTGAAATGGGCGTACAGAGAATTTTAAACCCCACCGACACCTCCTTTCTCTGCAAATCTCACAATTCTAAACTTCCACCATAAAACGGGCGAATCCAAACGAAGCACCAAATTGACGTAAACTCTGGGATGTTGCTTTATTTGGTTCTGGCCTGTATTTTTCTAACGCCCCGAAATTGACATTCAGACCAGCCCACTGGTTTACGGCCCAATAACATGAAAAGAGGGAGATGTAAGACACCAGCTTAGCTGTTTAGTTTACAGCTGGGTTTACTTCTACAAGAATTACAAAGCAGGCAGTTTCTCTATTGAAAATGAGCCAGAACCACAAGCGTAAATGCAGTGTTCCAGGCTGCAAGGAGAAAGGGGAAAACGTTCACAGTCTTCCAAAGGATCCGAAGATTCGGATAGACATATTTGTGTATCAGAAGATCCCTGCAAAGTTTGATGCTCACCTGTTCATTTGCTCTAAGGATTTTACCGAAGACAGCTTTCAAAATCTTCGACAGTTCAAAGGATTTGCTAAACTTTTACTAAATCGAGGGGCTGTTCCGACCGTAAGGCCATCATAACCATAAACTGTAAGTATGGCTTAGTTATGGCTGCCTGCCCCCGTCCACAGGGGTTCCTGGACCAGCCCCGGAGCTGACGGCTCAGTTCGAGTCCCCAGTGTGTTTCATCTACATGCTGCACTGTAGTCGACCAAAATCCCGGACGATTTTGAAATTCCCCCCGGACATTTTTTTAGGTATGAAAAATAGGACATGGCCAGGAAAAAGAGGACGTCTGGTCACCCTACCATATCAATAACTTAGACGTTTCATTGAGTGAGTGCTTTCTCAACCAATCAGCGCACAGCTCATCTAAATATTCATGAGCATACCGTAAAAGGAAGAAAACCTGTTGTTTCATTCTGGGGCTTTTAACCAGGCTTGCATTAGGGCTCATAGAACAACAAATATGCCATTTTCACCCCAACCAATGTTACACACCCTATTCAGAGACCTTAAGGACCAGAACCACATACCCTATAGAATCATTCTATGACCCCTTTAATTAGTGAATAACTCTATGAAACAAATCCTGACTGTTTTTTTTTTTTTTTAACAGGCTAAACATGGAAGGAGGTGGTCCGGTTAGATTAGACTGAAGGTCCTTCTTAACAGACCGAGGCTATGATTTTAACCTAACACTTGATTCCTTAATTCTTTTCCTGAGCAGCAACAGGAAAGCAGATAGAAGGCGAATAATGGAGGGGTGGTGGCCTACTGGTTTAGATCCGAGAGGTTCTGCTCCTGAGAAGGACAGAATCTGACAGACTGCCACTCAGGGTGCCTCAGCAACACCCTGAGCCACAGAAAGCCTCTGGGCTGGATTTAAACCCATGACAGATGGCTTCCGCAGAAGAAGTGACATGCAAGACATGAGAGCAGGAATATGCAGCGAGTCAGGACACAAACTGAGGAATGAACCAATCACTGATAACAATCTGAAAAAGTCTGAGAGCATTATAGATGAAGAAGATGAGGAACAACCAAGAATCAGTGATGATTAAGATGTTAACCACAACAGTTAAATAACAAAAACATGAAAATACAAATAATAAAATGAGACTTCAAACTAAACCCCAAAAGACTGAAAATCAAATGGAAACATGGATGTGTGGCCAGAGGTTTAAACATAACTATGGCCACAAATATTCTAATCAAACCAGTATGGAGTTCAGGAAAAGACTCTTTTAAAATTCACACCTCAATCCTTTTAAAACAAGGTTTCTTCAACAAGAGATCCATGTAAGAACACAAACCGGTTTGTTCCATCAGTTTTCCACAGAGACCCGAGGTGAGAAGATGGCTCAGAGCTCCACCTTCAAGTAATCAGAGTGTTTGCTCCGGGCTGTCATGTTGAGGAAGCAGATATGGATCACGACTGAAATCACCCTGAGAAAGATCTTCACCCCTTTGGTCACCAGGTGACCAAAGGGGTGAAGATCTATCATCAGAACCACTTCTTCATACATATCAGAGGTCTGATTTCTAATCTCTAAATTGGTGCCTGATAGAGGGACGTCTTCTTTACAGCTCGCTATCATTATAGAGGTTCAGACATGTCATGGTGGGAGGGTTAAGTCCTCCCCAAGATTAAAGTCTCAGATCCACATAGATCTTTGAAAGCAGCAGCGAGGTGTGACGGCGTAAAAAATGTTATCTGCTGTTTCCATGCAAAGCGGAGATAAAGGAAGCTGATGTAGAAAAGCTGTTGAGAAACTACACAACTTTGCTGGTATTCAAAACACTGCCTGCATTTGGACACAGCGTTTACCTACATGTACGCTTCATTCAGACTAAATATTTTTCACATGCCAGAAAGGCATCTAACACCTCAACGGTGACGTTCGTTAAAGACAGACACGCGTTGGAAGGAGCTACCCTCTTGTTTTCCTTTGCCGGCCTCTTGTGCAATGGCAGATAGCATCCACAGGTAAAAGTAAACCTTAAAACGTAATCTGTTCAGTCAGTTCATTTAGACTATGATCCTACTGTTAAAGGGGACACTACACAGAAGTCAGTCTTTTTAAAAACATGTGTTCTGACCATTATGGCTGTTGCCATAAGGCTCCGCTTGGTGCTTGAATATGAAAAATGCAACGCACACAGAGACAGAAAGGGAGGTGAGAAAGAAAGAGGAGGTAAGAACTAAGGGGAGATAGAGATAGGAAAGAGTGAATGAAAAGAGAGAAAATAAAACAAAACAGCAAAAATAGAAACATAGAAGATATACAGTAACTCCAATAAGTCTGCTTCCAAACCTGTATAAGACGAGAGGAACAAAAAACAGAACAAAAGAAGACAACAGTCAACCAAAGTGAAGATTTAAAAAAATATCCATGTGTGTGGAAGGAAAACCTATGGTGATTCCATGATATTAACCAGGGTGGTATATATCTGTAGCTGCAGCTTAGTGTTTAGTATTACCTCGATTATTATTGGGTTGTTTTTTTTTTTACAATCTTAAATTTCGCTTATTTAAATTTCATAAACCAAACTAGTTTTTACAGCTTAACTTTAGCCAGGTAACCTTCAACCCGGACACTTTCAATTCAATTCAATTTAGTTTATTTCTATAGCACCAATTCACAACACATGTCATCTCAAGGCACTTTACAGTTCACCAGATCATCCAGTCAAATTCATTAAAGGTTTTCTAGCTAAGGAAAACTAATTGATTGCATCGACTCATTGACACTCAAGGCAATCCCTCACACTAAGCATGCTTGTAGCGACGGTGGAGAGGAAAAACTTCCTTTTAACAGGAAGAAATCACCAGCAGAAACGGGCTCAGTTTGAGCAGAAGCAGACATACAGAAAGAAACAGAGATAAAAGGCAACTGTCAACCAGCTCCACAGGTGGCCCCATCCAGCGAACACATAGCCAGGCAGACGAGCTCCAAGCAAGACCCACGTCAGAGGACTAAGAGAGCACATCTAGCCAGTCACAGTAAGAGAAACTGGACTGGAAAAAAGGATGAGCTTAAACATCTATAAACAAAGGTGTTGATGGCAGGAGCACAGCTGATCTCCAGGATGGTGTCACATCCAAACAGGAACAGACCAGATGAAGCTACTATGAGAAAAAGCAGAGAGAGCTTAGCGTTATAGATTGAACAAAGGAATTCTGCAGAGTTGGAGAATAGAGATAGAATGAAGCAGAATGATGAAATGGGGGTCCCTATGTCCTCCAGCAGTCTAAGCCTAAAGCAGCATAACTATAGAGATAGCTCAGGATAACCTGAGCCCCTCTAACTATAAGCTTTATAAAAAAGGAAAGTTTTAAGCCTAGCCTTAAAAGTAGACAGGGTGTCTGCCTCACGGACTAAAACTGGTAGTTGGTTCCACAGGAGAGGAGCCTGTGCAACCAACTACACTTGTGCATGTTTTTTTTTAAGCCCCGGTCATACCTTGATGGTCAGCATCAAGGTATGATAGCATATGCTGAACTTTCTATGTACTTTTTTCAATTTTGGGCATATTCATAAAGAGTCCAGAGCGTATGTCGAATGACCGTGTACCCATAATTTATCCAACGTATGCCAGCATTTTGCCGGACATGTAAAAGGATTGAAAATGTTGACAGTGAGGTAAAACCCAACTTTCTGTCAGCCATTTAAAGTTGGATTGATGTTGCTGCTGACAAAAACACAGCTTAGACGTGGAGCTCCAGCAGGACAAGGCTTCCCACCGGCATCTGTGTAGAAATTCTCTACACAGATACACATAAACAGTGTAGAACGATATGGCTACCAAATGCCCAGCGCTTTACTGCCCAGTGAGCCGAACATTTTGATTGATGACCTGTTTGGGTTTCCCCAGCAGTGTGGGAACAGATACGTCTGATTGATTTTATTTCCATTCCAAACAGGCGTCCCGTCAAAGAACAACACAGATGATGGTTTTCCTCTTCTCTTCCAGCTGAGATGGGAATGTTGAAGCTGCTTCAACTTCAAACACCACATCTTAACACACAGGAACTTCCATTAATCTGATCACTTCCCCATGTTCCTAGTCTTAATCTACACTTGGCTCAAACTGTACCTCTAACTCTATTATATTACATTAAGGAAATTTACCAATCTTTGTTCCCTACAAGGCTTTTAAGGCCCCTGAGAACAGAAGGGCATCACATGTGGTCCTGAATAAGAAACATAAACATGTATAGAAAAGAAAAAAGGAAAATCAAAGAAAGATAACGGTTTCACTCAATCACCTGATTTGGCTTCTTTAGCCACTTATCACACTCTGCTGTTTCTATATAACGGTCAAAGCAGCTTAAATATTCCCAGCTTGTTTTTTTTTCCTCTAGCAAGAAGGAAATATGCAGGAAGTATTTGCAGAGTCCAAGAGTGAGATATGAGTTCATTAATGATTGAAACCCTTCGGTGTGGGAACCTCCCTGCTCAGTTAGTCTCCTGAACGCTTTAATCCTCCAAGCGAGTCCTCAGCTCTTTTCAGCAAGAGTCATAACTACTCAAACAAGTTTAATTTAAGTGAGGAACACATTAAACTGACCCAGGCGGATCTACTACGGCTTTGTCTTTTAATTTCATAGAACATAATCAGGAAGATTTGCCTTTTTCAGATAAACTCCACCAAACAAGCAAACAGAAACAGGATCCACTCCTTTCTGTGTCTATTTGCAAACCAGCAACAGGTTCAAATTCAGCCAGAGTGGCTTCTGAAAACACACAAGACCTGTGGTCAATGGTTAAACGAGACAAACGGGTTACTTCAAGGCAGGCTGTAGGACATCAGGAAAGTGGGATTTTCATTGAAGCAGTCGAAAAGAATGTGGTGTGCATCTAAAGCGAAGAGCTGCAGTTCCAGAGTAAAAACAAACAGAACTGAAGAGGCAGATGGAAGATGGAAAAGGTATTTAATCTCAGAAGGAAAAACGGCTGTATCCCAAACAGGACAGGGTCACTGCGCCTCAGAGCCACCAAAGGCTAACATGGAAGCTGAATTCTGCCAACAGACACGGACATTTCATTTCAACCCTCGGTGTGAAAGGGAATGTAAATAATGACTGGTTTAGAAAGGCTTAAGAAAACAATAGAACGGTTAGCTAACCCTAACCTCTGTTTGGAAAGCAGATTCAGATCTGGTTCAGTTCAGTGACTCACTGGGCAGCCATCCCTCACAGAGTTTATCCTCTCCGTGGTCTCCTCACTTCCCCGTCCTTGGTTAGCACGGCTCACCCACAGACGAACCGATCGGCCCAATCAGAGTAGGTCGCAACTTTACATGCAGCTGAGAAAACTTGACCACAATACAAAGGATAGCAGAGGATGGATTCCTATCTTTTTCCTCTAGTCCAGGGGTCCTCAATGTTTTCCAGGCCAAGGTCCCCCAAACTGATGGCGAGATAGAGCGGGGACCCCCTGATTATAATTAATGTATGAAATTGTGTTATATCAAACTGGTCCTATAGTCACTCTATTACAGATGGAGTCATGTAAACAAAAAGTAATTTCTCCCTGGGATTATTAAAGTATTTCTCCTGGGTGATGCAACAGGTGTTGTGAATGAAACGGTGCCCAGCTTGAAAGAGCTCCTGTGTGTCGTTGAATGTGTGCATTGATGACTGAAAGACATCTTCTGCCTCCATTTATCTGTTTACTACAGGGTGTTGAATTCATGTTAATGTGTATTTAAAGACGTTTCGATTAGCAAAACAAATTTCAAAACTTTCGTGACCCCCATGCAGTACCTACGTTGACCCCCTAGGGGTCGCGGACCCCCTGTTGAAGACCTATTCTCTCTAGTCTATTATAACACCAAATGTAACCCTTTCTGCCTGAACAGTTAACAGCCCAAAGTATCCTGCCTGCATAGCGGGTCAATGCAGATGTTATTCTTTGTTCAATGCTGGATGCGACTGGGAATAGAAATATTCACTAAAACTTTATTCTGAAAAGAATCAGGATATGTGGGCATTAATGTTTCAGTCCTATGAGTCACACTGGGCCGATATTCATAACCAATATTCATTTCCATTCAGTTGGTGTTTTTGTTTCAGGAGGGGGAGGTTTGGTCATGTGACTAATTGCAATGCAGCTGAGGATTATGGGTATTTAACTGAAGCATAACTGAAGCAGAGAATGATGTCAGCACTGTCGTTGGTTCTTCGCAGTGTCCACAAATCTGGTTATCACAGCAATACTAATGTCAATGTCGGCTCAGATTTTTAATTGTTGCATCTCTCCGGTTACATTCAGAATACAAACTCTTTAAAGTACTTTAAGTATGAAATTATTACATACATTTCAATAAATGATAAGTGTTTTTAATTAAGTGTAATTTCATTTGAATGTGCTTTACTGGAGACATCCAAGCTTGTCAAAGACCACTACTGCCACCTACCGGTTTGTCATGTTGCGGTAGTGGCTGTTGAGCAAGTCCCAGAGCTGTATCTGGTGTTTGTCAAAACGCACTATTATCCATAATGACGACGACCAGTGCACTATGCGAAGCAGAGAGTAACGGATTAATGACATGTTTTTTCTCTGTCTAGAAGTTCGATGGCAAATCCTCCCTCTTCAACGACGAACCCGTTCGTGGAGGATCATGAATTGGAAAGGTGAAATAACAATTTTTTTTTTTCATTTTTACGATGTATTCCAGCATCCAGCTGCCATGCATGTGGGCATTGTCAGTTTCACTATAGCTCTGGTGAATTTCAATGGTGAAGTCCTCTGGAAATCTTCAATAATTGTTGTTGATTGCAGATGGGTCTAGTAGTTCATTTGATTTTGTTTGTAAAGCGGGGAGAATGGCGCTAGGCTTACTGCAACGAGACGTCACTGCTGATGTCTGCTGCTTTATCTCCTCTCAAAAGCAAAGTGTGCAAATTTTCACACTTCCCTGTATGTTTAGACTGATTATTTCAGGTCATCTTGTAATCTGTGAGCAGCAATCTGTTCTCCACTAACAGAGACACTTTGCGGGTCTGCACAGCGTTAGGAAAAGTCAGGAAATAGGATTGTGATATAATATCTTCTAACACTCTCTCCATTTAAGCTCTATCAGCTCCCAGTTTACGCCGCCTCTTGGGAGCGACTAGGAAGCATGTGGTTTATGGATGAGAGGCCTTAGATAAAGGGGCCCCTTAAATTAAAATAAAGAATTTGAAAATTGATTGACTATTTCAAACCAATAGTGTTATTGGAATCCAGGACAAGTCCTTATTGCCTTTGGAATATTCAAAACATTTTGATGGGAAAAATTAATGTCAATGTAATAAAAATGCCAACTTTCCCAAATATATTAAGAAAAATAACAAAAATGCTTTCAAAAGAAAATCATGAAAAACACTGAGAGTGAAAGAAACACATTTTTTTGGTACAACATAACCTTAGAGGCATTAATGCTGATACTGGCACTTACATTTTTTAGTTTATAAACCTAAATAAAATAGTTAACTAGGCTTATTAACTTTTTAACTTTACCTTTTTTTCTTGACTTAACTTTTTTTTTACTGAATTTACAATAAATCATTCAAGGGCTCATCTAATTGATCAAATGCCAAAATAAGATAATATAGATCTTGTGCTTCTAGACCTCACTGAGGGAAGGGGAGACTCCATTTGCAAGGGCTATGCAAGTGATCAAAAACACTACCTTGCCCTATAAAGGGTTAATACTCTTACTGTTGGTGTTTTCTACTATACTGTTTCAGCTGACAGTAAAGTGACTTAAAATTCATATATTTCTCTAAAAGGGCTTAAATCTATAAAACCAAAACTGGCAGTGTTGTGGTATTAAAGTGGAAATCTATACCTTGCCCAGTGCGTAAAACAATACAATCGAAATTTACAAATTAATTTAAAACACGAGAAATACGTTAATGTTTTTATATAAGGGCTGAATCAGTTTCAGTTAAGTTGAGATTTTATTTCGATTTGACTTTGCACAAAACACAAGCATGTAAATTTGATTTGAAGTTTTTTTTATGAGCTTCGAAGATTGCTGGTTTATTTACTTGGAGTGAATTATCGCTGGACATTAAATTAGTGTGTAAAACTGCTAACTTATAGCTCCCATCTGTGGATCTATATGCTAACTGCAACTCTCTTCCCATCTGTGAGGTGGTAAGTATATGCATTGTATTTGTTAAACCATATTTTATTATTGAATGGACCTTCATTTATTTCTCTGTTTATTTCCAACATTAAGTATTTTTAGATGCCTACAAGCTACTTTGCAGTAGTTTATATTTTATTTCTGCCAGTTTCAACCCTTCAGAAACTCTTCTATACTGAATGGTTTTGCCTCAGTTGATACATTTTTGCCACAATATAGCAAATAGTATCTAGTAGCGAGTATTTTTCCTGGTATCTGGGCGACCCTGATTAAAAAAATAGGACTAAAGAAAAAACATATAAATAGATTGTACGAATAAGTCATAATTTATAACTTTGACCACTGACTAGTCTAAACTCATGTGTCTATGAGGTTCTCACATGTTTTTCAATGTAAAAGCTGTTTGTTTGTTTTTTACCCAGAAATTAAAAGCTATAAAATGAGTCAGATATTTTATAACAAGAGAAGAAATATCCTAAATCTGGGTTCCTCCATATGAGAGAGAAAATATTCGGGTTATGTTTTCCATCATCCTGCCTTTTATTCTGTTTAGAGCTCTTCTTGTTTCATTTTACCAACATATTACAACATTACCACATTTAAAGTCAAGCTTTACAAAAGACCAATATATAAAACTGTCTAACTTCAGAAGGATTATACTGTTAATGCATTTTATAACTTCAATGGCTGATGATCTGAAACCTTTAGAGCATTGGGCCCCATGCCAGAATCATTCATACGCACATATTCCTTCTTAAATAGTATGTACAAGTGATTTAGGAGAAAATCACTCATACGTACTAATTTTCCGATTACTCAAGACGGACTTAGGAGTCTTGTTCAATCAGTCAGCTGTTATCCAATCCCAATTTATCAATAAATGACATTTGTTGTTTCTTAAAAGCAAATGTTCGTTTTAATAGGCTGCATCAGTATATATTATGCAGCTCTGCAGTTATTAATGACATTTTTATTGGCTGATGAAAGAACTATGGGTCACTACACCTGCAGCTGGCATGTCGGTTTTCAGGGGACTCTGGTTTCATTTGCTGTCATTTTGTCCAAAGAATGTGAGGTAAAGCTACTATAGAAATAACATCTGGAACAGAATATGGATGAAAGCTCAGCAAAGCTCCTAACGGTCAGACTTTCATTTATTTCCCTTCATGCCAGCTCCTAGGCTTTGTTATCACACTGAATGTGGATGTTTGGGTCTGGTGGAGGAAAGACTGTGTCATTGTCAGAGGCGTGGGAATTTGTAGCCTTCTATGGAAAAATCAGGGTGGTAATTATGCAGATTTACATTTATCTGGAGCGCACACTCATTTATGGCCTACATCACTTTTATGAGGACAATTTCCAGTAATTATTGCAGTTATTGTTTGTTGAATCTGACTGTTGCGTAAAAGTCCACAGTAGGAGAAAAACTAAGAGAAATTTACCATAAGTATATGAAGATGTAGTTGCATGAGGCCCATTGATTCCCAAAGCAGGGGTCGTGACCCCACTTGGGGTTGGTGATCAACCTGTTGGGGTCATGAGATCCGCAACAGAAATTAAACTGAAAGACAAATATTTATGTGTAAGTGCTTAAATATATAAAAACATCACTTAAAAAAGTACTAAACCAACTACTCCGGTTGCAATATTATTCTGCCTGTAGTGGATTAATTTTGTAGAAATGTTTGTATATATTGCCCACAGTTTCGGTAATGTGTCGAAGCTGATTAGTTTTGTACCCTATGCTCAAGTGTTTGCTCATGAGAAGACAAATCATGCTTTAAAACCAAATGGTTGGTGTGATCTCACAGAATTAATGCAGTATCAGAATGTTAAAGTGCAATTAGCACCAGTTGTTGACATGCTAAACTTGTTTAACCTGTCCTCAAATAAAAAGCACTGGAATAAAAATATGTTTATTTGTCTTCAGACAGAACAAGCTTAATCATTTAGGTGGAATTTTGCAACCACCTTTTTTTAACAGTCAAGATTTGGGGAAGGATCTGTCTTCACTCCAAAGTGTGAAATTAGAGTTTTACCATGTGAGGCCAGAGAGGAAAGATCAATTTAGGGGCCCTGCTGGAGACATTAGGACATCCATACATACACCTTACCCTTATCAAGATTGATTTAGGAAAAAAAATTTAACAAGAATAATTGAAATGTAGAAAATCCAGTGGATTTACCTATAAATAGGACCAATAAGACATCGAGAAGCTGGTCAGAGCACTGACCAATGTGCCAAGTGCAAAAATCCACCTTATATGCATTATTACCGTAAGAATAAAAGGATACACTACATTTCTTTTGGGAAAATGACACCAACTGGATGCCGACAAAATGAAAAAGGAGAGGTCAGAGAGCAGAGCTTTGTGGGACACCCCCCAGAAAGATCAGTAGGCTGCATTCTGTAAATTACTTTTGTAAAGAAAAAACAATCTAATGTTCAACACTTTGCAGCAGAGCACCATTTTAATGCACAGACCAGAGTGCTAATGTAGTTAGTAAACAGGAAGACAGCAGCAGTCTTTTACAGAACTGATCTATGTGCAGACACATTTGATGTGTGTTTGATTTCAGACTGTGAGTGATGCAAAGGGCCAGATGTGGCCAAGGGGCTGTAAAAATGCCCTTATAAAAAAGTCTATCCAGTGTCAGTTTACATCATATCTCTTGAACAATTAAGGTGGTTTAGTCAATTTTTCAAGTCACTATAAACTTCGAATGAATTAGTTGAATATATTAATATGTATTTCATATGATATTATGCGTTTGAAAGTGCTGCACTGCTCTAATTGTAGCACCCAAACACGCCCTTCTCTAATTAAAATTCAACAGACAAATACTATTTTATCACCAATGGAAAAGTTTTTTATTTATAAGCATTACCTGAAGGTTGCAACCTGATCCCAAACGAAAACTGTAAAAATTATTTCATTTTGGTCCCATATCTGATGTGTTGGGTCAAAATATTAATCTATATTTATTCCAACTTAAAGACACTCAGATTTGATATGCTTTGCTTTATTTGTAATCCAGTAGATATTGTTTCATCAGTGCTGTTTTTTAGACCACTGCATTTCTCTTTTGCCAACATTCAGCATCCCAACAAGATCAAAAGCAGATCTTTATTGTGTTTTCATAAACATGTTGAAAATATGGAATAAAAAAAGAGTTTGATTTGTCTGGCAGGTCGCCTTCCTTCAGATGAAGAAATAAAACAGCAACAGCAGAAAAGGACCTCTGAAATCCAGCCGTAGTAGATCCACCTGGGTCAGCCATTTACAGCCGAACAGGAGCAGCCAAAACAAACTGTGTAAGCATGCATGAAGTAAGGAGAAATCATGGCTGTCCACCATAAACCTCATTTTGGCAGCAACACATGGACGTTATCCTGCTTCGCAGTTTGTAAACATGTCCGTCAATGGAACTGAAAAGTTTTGACACAATGCAGACCACCCATGCAAACCTTGGAGAAAAGCTGATCTAGTTAAACAGCCATGATGGTGTGAACTGTTTTTGTCTTGCAGCATCTTTAAAATATCCTGCTGTTTCCCAAAAAAGTACCTAAAACCAGATGCATAGGGTTTCAAAACAGAAATTTTTGAACTCCAGGCGGTAAACTGAACACACGCATTCTCCTGCAGCTTGACGATCCGTCCCACAATCCTCACATATTATTGACATGTTTCAGAAAGGTTTCCTGCTGTCAGCAGATTGCGCTCAGATGGAGATGGGGCTCAAGGAAGAGCAAAAAAGAGGCTCGTGTCTCTTACCCAAAAGCCCCCCCAGGAAGCACAGGGACGGTTGCAGCATGCTGGTTGGCTTTCCGCGGGACTCTCAACGCAGCACAGTGTGTTCGCACAGATACACACACACACACGACACCGGCGTCTGCAGCTCTTAGGTGTGCAGAGGGGCACGCAGGGCCGCCCCGCCTCAGGTCTTCATGGCAACCTGTGAGCCTCTCTCAGACAGACTGAGACAGTTCACGGCTCCAAACTCTGCAGCCAACAGTCTGAAAGACAACAGAGAAAGAGAGGTGAGAAAATCTCAGGTATGACCTTCTTCTATACCAGTTCTACCACACGACAGAAGCTTAACCTCTTGATGCCCTTTTTGCAATTTTGCAACACTTTGTATTACGTATACACCCAAGATAGCATGTGCTCTTACTTCCATTACAACGGTGTGTTCTACTATTGGCCGTTATAAATGTCACACAATTGTGTTTGTCTTTAAATAGAATGATAAAAACAGTTTGGCATTGATTTAAAGGGAAATAACCTTTTTTAATATATACAAAAACAGTTTTTGCAATCTCAGACTGTATCCTTTATGGATAAATTTCAAATATGTCTTTTCTTTCACTCCTCTTCCACATTGTGATCCTTTTATTTTTTTCTATAAATGGAGCCTAGGCCGCCTTCATTGCCCTCGACACAGCCAGCTTTGAACCACAACTCCACGAAAGCCAATCAGCATCCAAAGTTCATCTTAAAAGGCTTCCGATCCACAACTTGTTTGCTCCTGGTGCGCAGGCGGTGTATGCGCTGTGTGACTTCCTTCAGTTTCATTCCTCCCGGACTCTTACTGCGTTCCCTGTCTCACTTCAACCGGTCCAGCAGAAGACCGCCATGTTGAGCCTGGTTCTGCCAGAGGTTTCTTCCCAATGGGGAGTTTTTCCTCCCCACTGTTGCTTCATGCTTGCTCATCATGGACAGGTTCTCTCAGCCTGTGTTATCCAAACTAGGCTACTTCCAGGTCCCTGAGTAAAGCTCTAGTATCAGCTCACTCTATCCACCGGATCTCCCCATAAAGCTCAGCAGACCGTCTCGCTAACCAGCAGTCTACAGACTGACCAACTTCATCTATCTCCACTCCACCACCAGTTTCAGGCCTGGGGGGGAAACAGCCCTGTTCTTTGCTTCTGTTCATGCATATCTATCAAAATCTAGCGCTGTTTCCAGCCGAGGTCTGAGCACCAAAGACCAAGTAATTGTATCAATAAATTTCTTCTAATTGTCTTTTCTCTCCGTGTGCGTTTTTCCGATTGAACAGCAGCAAGGCCTCGGACACCGAGTATAATGTCTGTGTTTTGTCTTTTCTGTGTTTCTGTGTTCTTGGATGGGCTGTACAGAAACTGAATTTTTCCTTCTAGGATAAATAAACTTGTTTTATTTTATTTGAAATATACATATATATTGATTCAGGTGTCGAGGGGTTAAAGTAATTCCTTACATGTTTTCATGTTAAACTTGATATGATCACCTAAATGACCACCAAAACAGTTGAATCTGCTGCAGGAAGTGGCATTAATAAGGATTTTCTGTTCTGTTCACCTGTTCTCTGTTTCACGCGCTACAGCTCAGCTCAGCAGCCGGTCAGGTGACTTTCTGAGGACAACACTGAAGCTCTGGGGTACTTTGCGCTTAGGGAACAGGTTTCCTCTCCATGTTTATCAGGCTTCTCCACTCATTCATTCAAATCATTATTTAAAGCTCCTCTTTTTTTATCCTGGTGTTCATGTTTTTGGGTCGTTTGCATGAGTAGCTTTGTCGTTGTATGTCTTCTTAACTTTAGAACTGACGTATCTCAATGTTCAGCATTTTGGGTAATTATTTTTAAATGTGCGTACAAAAATTAATGGCAACTAGGTTGTATAAGTATGCATATCGTTTAATAAAAAGCCTTTATTATTCAGTATCAGTGCTCAGTCTTAGTTCAGGTCTTTACATTCATTCATTCTCTGTGGAGCCATCAGCCATCCTCCGTGGCGTGGTTCTTTAGAGCAGTAGCTTATCTCCTGCTCGCGCTCAGATAAGCTCATCAAGAGGCCAGCTCTGTCGGACGATGCGCCCTGGACACAGTGCAGGTGGTGGGAGACAGATGAACCCTGACAAAAATGACACAATCGTGTCCCAGTCCATGCATGAGGCTGTTGCAGAGCTGTTTCACTGACAGACTGCTGCATCGTAAAAGCAAAAATGATTGTTCTCGCAGATCCTTCCTCCCTGCAGTTGTTAGACTTTATAACCCTCATTTTTTTCTCACAAACCCAGTAAGTGTTTAAATCCCTGCTGCTTTGCCGTCTTTAACTTTCTAATAAAGTTTTGCTTGGAGGTTTACATGCATATATATACAAACATATTTTGTACCGTTGTTAAAGTGACTGTTTTTTTGTGCACCCTTCTTGATTTTTTTTACTTTGCTGTTATTAACAACTTTTAACTGTATTTTTCCTTATGCTGTGGGTTTTTTTATTTTTGGGTTATTGTCTGCTTTCATCTGTATTTCACTTTGATGCTTAGACAAGCAGTTGTCAACAAATGGAGGGAGCTCAGACCTGCTCCTGGAACAAAAGCCGACCTGAGGTCGAGCCTCTTTTGCTAAAAGGTAAGATGCTGTGATAGAATTCTTATATTCATGAGAAAAAATGATCACATATGATAACTTCCTCTTCTTAAAATGCTGATGTTATTCTAACCCGTCGCCAGAGGGGGCAGACTTCTGCAAAGAATGTAGAACTTCTGCTGTGCTCCTTAAAAAAAAAAATATGTTGCTTACTTAGAATTAGCTGGTTTTATTACAACACATCCCATCAAACACATCTTCCTGATCTTCATCCTATTTAGACCGAACTCTTGTTGTAAAGTAAAAACTGAACGGATTTAATCCCCACAGAGCTGATTGGCTGCACAACACATTGCAAAATAAATAATACCCTCCCAGTATTACTGCATGCTTTGATGATATTCCAAAGGACTGTAGAGAATGGCTATCATATTCCAGCTGTGAGGAGTTTTCAGAAGGCATGTCGATCATTTATTCAACCTGGGGTATAGATCATAGACGATCATGTTCACAGAGAGAGATGGAAGGAGCCACAGATTAGAAACAGGGCAAAGGAAGTGTGGATTGATTGCCTCTGATATTTGCATCACAATTTTGGAATATTTTTTTCTGTTATTGTGGACAAAAATGATGCATCTCTATCTGAATCCAAAAAGAGAAGCTTAGGGGTGCTCTGCTTTGATGAACACCAGGAAATGAGATCCTGTCGGTGCAGAAAAGCCTTGTCGGTCTGAAATATTCTGAAAATATGTTTGAGTCTTGGATTAGAGCCCCAGCCCAGAATTTAACAGAAGCCAGATGGTGGATGAAATCAGGCCATAAAAGATCCACTAAAAATTCCCAGAGAGCTGATCAATTTGATGGAGCCTCACGGTCAAAGAGGACAGCGACTCAGAAGATTCTGCCAAACAAATACGGGAGCTTTTCAAGTTCCATCATATTCAAACAGATTTCCCTTTGTGAGGACAAAAGAGAACAATAAACCAAGAATGCAAAGAATGGAGGGCATGCAGATGTTGGCATTTTGCTTATGTAAAAGCGTCTTAGACTTTATGCAGACCTCAAAAACAACATATTTGGATAAAATCTGTATAAATCTGAAGCTGTAAAACTTCTCTACAGATTCCTATCTTATCCCCATTGATTCAAAGCCCAAACAAGCTCCAGCACACCGCTGTAATTCGATCATGTTTTGGTAGGCAGCTAAAATAACCATAACCGTGTGTGACTCCGAAACTCGCCTTTCCTTCATGAGTCCAACCAAGACTGTTTTGACAGAGAGACTTGGAAACAGATTTCCAGCAGCGTAAATGGCTGAATATTCTGGCAGGCAGCGGGAAGCAAACCAAGAGGAGAGTTTGCAAAGCTACGGTTTATCCAAAAGTCTAAAAACACTCCTGGAGCTGTAAAACTACGCTGGGAACTCTGCAGATTTTCATACGAAGTTATGCAACAGCAAAAACCTCCTCTATCGTACATCTAACTGGCAATTTTCTGCTAACAGGGCCCTTACTTATTGCAGCTGTTAAGGTTGGAGACGTTAGCTCAGATCTTTTTGTCAGGAACATCATGGATGCAGCGGCTCATTGAGCTTTTTCTTTTTTTTTTTAAGGAATGTTTCAAAAGGAATGAAGCCTATGAAATCTCTGGTTTTCCCTCATCTACAGACTACTGCTGTTCTTCCACTTCACTTCTGCTTCGTTAAACAACCACAACAAAAGGATCCATAAAAGAGCATAATCCCAGGAAGTGTTAAAACTTTTATCTTAAACCAACAGAAGGAGTCAGAACATCCATCTGAGGTCTGCCTAACTGTGTTCCTCACAGACTTCCTGAGAAAAACAATTTCACAGGATGTTAACAAATTAGCTTTTCCGAAATTCAGTCTGTCTTCGCAGAACGAGAAGAAGAAAAGCAGCATTTATCACCTTCCAAAATGACTTAATTGGTTAAAGCTAGTTATCATCACCCCCACTGCAAAAAATATAAATCTAACTAAGTAATTTTTTTCTTTAAATAAGTGCATTTTTCTTTAATTGAGGGAGAAAGGGAGATACTTTGCCAATGGAATAAGACAATTTACATTTAAAATAAGTAAAAGCCATTGCATTGTCTCATTTCAAGTGCATATTATCTAATTATTTTATTTTAAGAGTAAAATTAGTCATTCATTACTCATTGGCAAATCATCTCATTTACCTACTCAAATTAAGGGTAAATACACTTGATTTAAGACATTTTACTCATTTCTAGACCATTTTTGTAGTGTGGAGGATTTCGATGGAGCTTTGGGATCAAGCCCTGCTTTGTTTAACAGTGTGAACAATCACTGAACAGTTCAGCTAGTTTAAAGCAGGTGGACGGTGAAGGAATAACGAGAGAACAGGAAGGCTGCAGCTCTATAGAAATGCTGTATGAAGAAAGAACATGAATGTATATTTTCTTAAAGAATACAGACGTTTGGCAGCCAATCCTTCATCAGATGAGTCAGGAAATAAAGCTCATACTAACAGGTTTTCATGCACTTTCCCTCTAAGCACTGAGCCAAATACGCTAGATGGAGATTCCTTATGCTGCCATTTGTGAAAGGTCTGAATGTATTTTGATCTCTTTGGTGGGGTGGCATGTCTTTCCCAAGGATCATTGGATTATAGGAATAGAAGCAGCTGGAATCAAACTCACAACTTTCCAAAAGCCAAAAAAACACTTCTCTAAATGTCTCGAATTTATGTTCATATACAGAAACTGGAGGACCAAAGTGGCTCTATATGGAAAGAAAAAATATGCTTTCCTGATTTATTCGTCTTGTTACATATAAAAATAAACTCTCTAATGTCCTTCAGATTGGAAAAGGTTTCTGAACGACTCTATCAGTCACTGAATATTTAGCACAGAAATGCTTGGGATCAGTTACAGCTCTATCTGAGCTTCAATAGACACTTTCAGCTGTAAGGATGATGCATTGGAGAAGATCTGCTTTCCATTAAGAAACAACCTTCAAGGATTATCCGGTCCACCAAGGCTTTCAGTTCTAATACTCTTCAGTAAATAAAGATTTTACTTTTTGTTTGTTTTTACGAAGCCAACTTAGAAATGGAGCCACCATCAGTTCTGCACACAGAGAACATTGAGCTGTTTGCTGCCAGTGGTCCATCAAACCAGGATACACAACTGGGTACATCAGAAAGTCAGGCTGAATGATGGCCAAGAAAGAATAAATGATCATAACCAAAGGGACTAAACTACTTAAAGGCAACATCAGACATGTACGAGGCAGCCTTAAATACTGCTGGACTCCATGAAAGCAGCAATGCTGATGAAAACGACCTGATAGGGAGCTGGGGTCCCTATCCAGAATGAAAAAATCTTAATTTGGGTTACCAGACTGGTAAGAATAAAGACAGCAGACCTGAAGCATCCCTAAAAAAATAAGATGCATGGATGGCTTTATCCAATATCTGTACCAGCAAACAGGAACATCAGCAGCGGGAGACATGACACCTCCAAAGGTCACTGAAACTGACAAAGGTCTGACGGACATGTTGGTTAATCAACCTGACATTGAGGCGGAGGACAAGGGAGAAAAACAGTGTACGTAGCACTGACAGAACATCCTGGTCTCAGGCAACATCTGGAAAAGGCTTGAGAAGGAGAAAAATTAGAGAGGATATGGAGAGAGAAGATCTATGTAATGACTTTGCCATCAGAGTGAAGCGAGAAAATCTCTGAGATCTCTGGCCAAAAGTGAACAAAACTCTGTTTCACTGCAGAAGACTCAGACCCCACGGCCTCTGGAAGAAGAGCTTCAGGTAGAAAAGCCAGTTTTTATACCATAGGTGGAATATTGGCACACACACACAAAAAGAAAGAAATCAAAGACTTTTCTCTAAGAGTTTGTTCAGATTTGCAGCATAGCATCACACAGTTACTGGGTGTTAAACAGTCAGAATGAAGATCACCATGAACACCATGTCCTACAGAGACTATACAAAACTAAATTTCAAGTTCAGGAAACCAGTTTGAAGTCGTTTAAAGTTTTCCAAAAATATGTCCAACAACTCTGACTGTTTTTCTACGATCTGCTGATAGATATGTGTGCATGTCTGTCTCTGCACTGCTCAATGAAGGACTACTGACCTGTCCAAGATATCCCCCAGCCTCAGGCCTACTGACCAGTGTAGGTACTGTCACAACCCGATCCGTCCCGGAAGCATGATCCGTACCATCAGCTCATTTGCTCATGCACATCTAGATATAAATCATGTTATTTTGAAAAAAAATACCTAAATTACATTTTTTCCTCCCCAAAAATAGTAAGGGTACTAAAATATAACAAAAAAAATAAATGCCTTAAAATCCTTTCGTTTTTATCACTCGTCTCTGCACAATCTGCACCGGAAATGTGATCGAGAATCCCCTCATCCCATTGGTTGAGCCAAGTGTTGCTCACGGAGAAGATAGCGGGAGACAACAGAGCAGGATGGTAGACGAAGGGAATAATTTAAATTGCAGGAAAAAGAATCCTGGCAGTCCAAAGGAACAACAGAGAGGTGTATGGAGGTTCTTCAGGCAGCTGACCTTCAAAAAAATCCAAGCCGCTGTGTCCTTTGTCCTCAGCATCCCATCTTCCACTGATTTTGTGGAGAGGATTTTCTCTTTAATAAAGAACAAATGGACTGATGTGCAGAGCTAATGATTTTTTACAACTGTTTTACAACTCTAGCCTACAGTCATTGCATTTAATGCACAAATATGTTTACAAGTTTGCACAAGTTTGCTGTTGCACCAAATATACACACTATTTATTGTTTTATATTCCTCTTACAGTTTGAAGTTAAGCAGGGCAGTCTTATGTTTAAGCTACTTATTTTATTCAGCAAAGTTTGTTATTTTTTTGTGAATTGCTAGATAATCATTTGTTTTCCATGTGTTTATGTCACTGACAAATATGCATCTAATTCAATGCAGATTTGAGTCAAATACTTTAAAAAAAACTTTTCACACACAAAGGGGGGCTAAAAGAAAAAAACACACCAGGAGGGGTAAAGGCAATCGGGTGAGCTTGCACGCACATGGGGTGTCCCTTACTTTTTTCAGGGAGTTGGCAACCCTAGCTACTGAGCACAGCTAGCCCCAGCGCTACCCAGCTCTCCCCTTTATATTGTGGTCTTGCACTTTTGTTCACCATAAACTGATGTTTTTCAGTTTTGTTATCGATCAGGTAAAACTTCTTCGATCATTAGACACAGTACAACTACAGATGCTCCCGACTCGGCACAACAAGGCTGTGTGATGTTAATATCGTTGTCTGGGCAACCAAATCATGTGGCAACATTCAGCCAATCATGCAGAATAACGCCCCTGACATGCGCAGGACCTGAGCAGATCTGGTGCCTACTGTACACCCGGGTATAGACAGTGGATGGGCGGTGATAACACTGCTGCCAGCTGTCTAAACTGTTGATCCAAGGCAAGATGGATCAACACCTTCCAGGGTTTTGCACTAAGAATATTCCAGCTGAAATATTGTGGCTCATTAGCCGGATGAGGTATTTCCCAGGCAGGTGCAGCCTGCAGCCTCAGTTTCAGCACCGCCCTGTTGTCTTCTGCGTCTTTGCCTCATTTTGCCTCCAGAGATGATATTCTGCATATCTTGGTTGTGGCCACACAGCTTTCCTTTTTCTGTTGCCTTCCTTGGATGTTAAACCACTCTGGGATTTTCCAGTTGACCTCGACAACCAACCGGACACTAACAGTCATTCACTGGGTATTTCTGTCTTCTGCTTGGCCGCTCTCTAAACCAGAGCAGCAGTTGTTTGTCCTGTAAGATCATCAGTTTTTGAAATAATCAGACCAGCCTCTCTGGTTCCAACCACCTTTGTAGGAACTTCACTCCAATTTCTTCGCCATTCTGATACTTACCTTTGAACTTTGGCAGCTTGTAGGAGCATCTTGGCCGACTCACCATTTGTGTCAATGAGTAGATTAACAGATGCACCTGATAAAGCAGTTTACACCTCCATCTCCTGTTGACGTCTGCCCTTTTCTCCTTATTTTATGCTCCTACCTCAGATGTACCTATACAGGATGGATGGATTTTAAAGATTATATAGAGACAACAAGGGTTCATCTTCTGTTGGCCCATTTACAAGCAGCTGGATTTAAAAAAGATTTAACTGCTCCAAGTCTAAATATCATCGACACTTGGTTTGAAACAGCCACAAAGACTGGGATTCAGTGAAATGTCTTTATGCTCTAAAACAGACAACAGATGTGCTCCTGTCATAAATAATAACTGGTTTTGTAGAACAGAATTTAAAGTTAGACTATTAGAAAAAGTTCACAAATTTAATCCAGTGTCTTTAGAATATTGTTCCTGAGAGCGCCCTCTGCTTTGTTTTGCTCCAATCCGTCCTATTCCTATTAAAACGTATCAAATTATCTAACCAACCCTGTTTGACAGACCATTAGGAAAACCACACAGGAAAGTGCAGCATTGTCCTTAATTTAAAGAATTTTATGGCACAAACCGCGCTATACATCTCTGGATCATGTCAAGAAGACAGTCTGAGCATAGTTAAACTCCTCCGCCGGACAGGAATGCCTCTGATGTTCTGCTTGGAATCACGCAGGTCTCTAACATCCAGTCCACAGCAAGTGTCATAAATTCAACCAACCATGTCACTGGGGATTAGACTAATCAGTCCATAACACCACAGATTTATGGCAAACTTTAACCCAAACATCAGCTGTGTTGAACATGGATTCACAGGGGGCCAACACGCTGCTGTGATCAGCGAGTGAACGCAACACAAATGTTGGTTCCTGAGGATAAACAGATCTATTAGTGGATTACAGTTAAAGCATGTAGCTCACACTTCAAAACAGTTTAGATGCAAACAAATGCAAGCTAAACAGCCAAAAATGATTCCTCTAAACCAGTGGTCTCCAACCCTGGTCCTCAAGATTTACTGTCCTACAGATTTTAGATGCATCCCTGCTTCAACACAGCTGTATCAAATGAATGGCTTGAAAAGGTAATCAGTCATTTGATTCAGCCGTCTTGAAGCAGGGATGCATCTAAAATCTGTAGGACAGTAGATCTTGAGGACCAGGGTTGGAGACCACTGCTCTAAACCATTATAAAAACCTTAGTAGGAAGTTCCCATCCCTTCTTAATCAGCATGAGTCTCTTAATTTAAAAGATTTGTGGATTTATTTGAACTTTTTCTGGGTTAAACTGATTTACAAAACACTGCGGCAGTAATATTTCTAAATCCTGTTTATGAGGGCTGCAGTGGTTTTTGTTGTGCTCGGGTCCATCCCTTTTCCATTACTATGGTGCCTCTAATCTGTTTCCAACCCGGCTGGTCGGAATATAAGAAACACCACAAAGAAAACTCTAGCATTGTATTTTTATTCAGAGAATTTTAGGCACAAACCCCACTGTGCTCTCTCTGGATCATGTCAACAACATGCTCCGATCTCAGTTAATCTCCCACAATGCCGAGGAATGCCTGTCAAGTTCTGGTTGGAATTAAGCAGGTCTCTCACACCCAATCAGCAACAAGTGTCATAATTAATTCTGCTTTGCAGCTGCACAGTGCACCTGAACGAGCAGCCAGCGAACGATAACTCAGAGAGTTCCCTGCAGGGTGAATGCGCTGTTGTGATGGCGCACGGCCAACGTGCTGCTGTGATGATCATCAAGTGAACTGAACACAAATGTTGTTTCTGAGAATGAACAGATCATGGATTATAATTTAAACTTTCTGCTCAAATTGCGATGTAAACAAATGTAAATTAAAAACAGACAATCATTTCTGTAAACTGTTAAACCGCATTCAGAGCCGCTTTTCTTTCCCTGTTGCTCAGACTCTGTGACATAAAGGCTAAAAAATGCAAACTTGCATGCACTAATATTTAGACGAATAAATCAGGTGGTTTCCAGGGATGGAACAGCATGTTTGTATCCTTCACAAAGGTCTAGTTAGGCCATTCCACAGACTTGATGTTAGTAGGTTTCAGGTTTCCTGTTGGAAGAACCAACTGTTAGACCATCTAGTGAAGTAGAAAGAAGCCTTATGCATCTAAACAGAAAAATCATCGCAGTATCCATGTCTGCAACATTGCAATAGCAAAGGCTTAAATACAGAATCATCCCTAATTTAACTGTTAAATACAGGAAGCTGTTTGTTTTCAGAATGCTGCAGTGCTCCTTTCTGTCACACTTACATGTACAGCACTACAGCTAACAGCAAATAACATTAAAATGTCCAGTGAAACTGTCATGGTGTGATCCAAGCAGGACCTCCTCAGCTCCATCCGTGCTGCTGTCATGGTTGCCTAGAGATGGACACCACCCACTCACGCTGCTCCACCCGCATTACTCGCCACATCCTTACAACGGATTGCTTGCACATATAAAGACTTGAGGTGGAGTAAGCAACACATTGGGAGGAGGGCGAGAAACATTATAAAACATGTAGAGCTGTCGCCACAAACATTATTTTCCAGTTGGAAACCCTTTACACTTGAGAAACCATCCTGTACTGCTCAGCCACAACCATTTAAGAACAACTCAAGAGCCTGAAGGAGCAAGTTGTTGTGGTTTGACATAGTGATTTTTGCTATTTGATTTGTTAAACAGATTGGCTAGAAACCAAACTTTGGTAGCAGGAACTAGGTGTTGCTTCACCCAATCAGCTCAGAAGATTCATCTGAATGTCTGAATGTTGACAATATGTTGAACTAACACTGAACAACGCTTAACTTAATAATTTGGGTCCCATGGTTAGGCAACCCTAGCCTCCACAGTAGAGAAAGGGTTATATAGACAGACATATGGGCACAAATGTGCTCATAAATCAAATTAATGGCTAACAAATACAATCAGCATTTTCAACTGTTTAATTGCTGTACAGAACTTGTGGTCTCAACTCTTAGAGGAGCTTAAGTTCGGGGAGACTGAGATTTTGTCCTTTGTGAGAAAAACTTCATCATCAATATGGAAGTGGGAGATTGCACTGAGAAGTCCTTTGCAGTCTCTCCTACCACTATAGCTTGGACCCCTCATGATCTTGGCCCTTCTTTTTTTTTCTGTCTGTTTCTGTCTTCAGACCTTTGAGCCTCACTGTCCCTGTTCTGATCTGTTTGCCTGATCTGTCTTCCGATTCTTGCTGTATTCTATTAGTGGACTGTACCCTGATCTTTCTCCTGACTTCGCCCTCTGGATTTTACTGCCTTCCGTCATCTGCTCGGATCTGATCTCCTGTCAGTTCTGTTATCTTCTAGGCTTTGGCTCTGGAACTCTCTGTGCATCAACCACTGAATCTGGTCAGCCGGCCAGCTGGCATCCACCTTGTTCTCTGAACACGGACTGTAATCTAAACCAGGGTAGTGACTCAAGCGTTCAGAACATCCTCCGTCATGTTTTCACGGTCACTAACCTGTGTTTTCTCTCTCCAGAGTTTCCTGCCTTTAGACGTCCTAGCCTGTGGTGCTGCAGATCCGCAGACTGTCTGGTTTCAAATAAACCCTTTTGAAGTTATCCCACTGTCTGTCTTGCCTGAATACCAGGTTCCTCTGTTCTGAGTTGTGACAATAGCAAGCTAGAATTAGGTAGCATTAGCTAAATAGGAAATAGCATGTACCTGCAAACGGCTTATGCTACATTCATTCATTCATTCCTTCACACACTGGGCCCTCAGGCCACCAGACCCTCTGACCAACAACACCAAGTTGGTCAAGCAAAGTGTCTGGGAAACAACAACAGAAAAATGGAACGTGGGCTCGAACCATCAGGTGGCAGGACAGACCCCCACCTGCTGAGCCCCTACCCCTGGTCATCTTCCTCTGGGTCTGACTACAGCCATTAACTGTGCGGATAGTCCTCCCTGGGTTTGTGTCTCATGGAGACGGTTCGGTCACCTTGCTATGATGACCCCATTCACATGGTCTTCAATCTCACTGGAAGACCACCTCTGTGAAGCACAGCTTTGAACAGGACTTACTCTCAGCATCTTTGGCCTGTGGCTGCTGCTCCTGAGCTTCATTTCTGACTGAATGGGTCAAAGCTGCCCAGATGTGATTACTGACTTCTGTCTGCCTGCCGCTGCCACCGCCTCTTTGCTGCTCCTGGATGTTGTATGTCACGGGCCATCCACTAACCTTGTTACCTACAACTGTGCACTAAGATACAAACACTGGACGCTAAGAAACTAATTTCCTCGAATTAGTTGTATAATCTCCTCGCTTTATGGAAAAACACTCAGATAAAGCAGAAAAATATGACTTTTTTAACCAATAAACCGCAGAACATGAAATGCTTCACTACTGCTGATAAACATCTGCTCTGGTTTCCATTTTAACAAGAATGAAACAACAAATGCTGCTAAGGCTTATGAAAAAAAAACAACCCAAAAATATACGTTTATTTTAACAGTGAATGCAAAGTGTTATCTAGCTTCACCCTTTGTAACTACTAAACTTCTTGCAGGTCAAACTTGAATAAGGACTCTTCATAATTTACCACATTTATACATGGAAAAGCACAGCCTCCTAAACCTTTTATGCCAGAAATCCTTCTTAAATGATAAAAAGTCATTTGATATTTTAAATTATCTCCAATCTGTTGGTTCTCTTTAAAAAAATTTCCTCCTAAAAAGATATTTCTGTTTATTTTAACAACTTATCATGAAACACTTGTAGTAAATTAATGGTTTCTGTCAGAAAGCAAAGCAAACTGGAAGCTGGATAATTAAGAGATTTTTATTCAGTATATTTAATAAAGGGCAGCGCCAACTTCAGCTGCTTTCATGAAATGTGCTTTAAATATCTGATTCTTTAGCCCATGTATGCAGCCAACAACATGTTTATTTAGGAGGTAAAATATGCATCCTTTACAGAAATATTCCATTCCTGATCTGATAGCCATTCTGACATCAACAAGTGTTTCCGTCATTTGAAGATCCAGTTTTGCTGCAGAAGCTTCAGCAGTGACTGTGGTCCTCAAAGGCAGCATTAAGCAACTGGGATGCAAGCAAACAGGCTGCTGGAGCTCCTGCTGAGAGCCGCCAACCTTTGTCTGCAAGCCAACTGTGAGGTTAACTAACATGCAAGTTTCAGTGTGTGATCTCAGCTCCTGGGGCTGATTGACCAGAAAAATCTACATCCTACAGCAGTCAGAGGAGCACCGAGGAAATCGGAGAAAAAAAACACATTTAGGTCTTTAAACCATAGAAAAAACCATACTGCAATGTGAAAACTATCATCTTGGTGTATAAACGCAGCCCATTAACCTCTAAATGCTGGTTTTGCTTCAAGGCCAAACAGAACTTGGTTTTCTCAATTTCCCTGAATCATATTATTGTCTCTATCTAAACTATGCAAATGTTGCACACCGCATTGTTACCATAAATGGCTTTATATTTTTATCTTCTAGAAGCAGCGATCTGAATAACCAAAGCAGCACAGACTAAAAACCACAGCTGACTGAACAGTGAACTAAATGGACCAAAAAAGAAGCCACACTCACATGCAGGACAGGTTGAATCTTGCACTCTGGTCTCTGCAGCCAATTCAGCCAGACGTTTACGATGCATCACACCCCAGTCACACGGACCACAGGACGCCCGCCAGGCCTCATCTTAGTTCTAAAACCAGTGATGGCGTGAGAGTGGCCCTAAATGTTAACATGCATGCATATAAAACACTAAACCTCAGACTGGTCCTCAACAAAACACAGCAAGAGCGGCGGAGAGGACGCCGTGCACACAGCTCAGGGCTGACTCACCGCAGTGCCCAGCCTCCTCTCTGTGCCTCCGTTTTATGTTTGCACGTTTTAGTCCAGAATGCTTTAATTAAACCCACTAAACAATGCAGCAGTAAAAAGGCCTGATGGGCTACAGGAGGCAAAAAAAAGATGAATCAGCCGGAGGATGATGAAACAGGGCCCGAATGAGCTCCATGCTGCTGAGAGCTGCACGAAAAGCCCAGAGTCAAATGCAAAATCAGATATTTGCTTCAATAAAAATAATACTGATTAAAATCTAATGTTTTCTCAGGGGTTGAATAACAAGAGAAAATTGGATCAAACCAAATAAAATATAGAATATTTGACAACTCTGTGATAAAACAGGCCCAACATGGGGATGTTTCTGAAACATGGAGTAGAAATAGTTCATCTTTATGTTCCACCTTTGAATAACAAGCAGCTGATAGGCATCTGGGAACCAGAAGACAGGAAAAATCCAGCAGAGATCTGAGAGATTCATCCTCCGTCAGCTCATCACTCTAAGAAATGATGTAAGTGGGCAGTAAATGTAATCCATGCAAATCATTAAAAAATCCCCTCTACATGTTGAACTCGATTATAACAGGTTAATCTTTCCTTTTTCTTTACATTCTAGGGGAATAAAAATATGTGCAATGTTTAAAATCTTTTTAAATTTTATAGAAAGTATTATAATTACCGGTATGTTTTCTTATTTCTCTGTCTGAGACCATCTGTTGTTCAGACAGGATCTCCTTTCACCGCTGTTTAGGTTTTGATTATTTTAACTGTGCAGCTTGTTGCTTAATCAGTGTTAATAATCGATTATTACATGATGGTGATGCAGTTTGTCACAGAAGAAAGTTTTGGGTTTGATCCTGGACTGTTCCCTTTTAAAGTTTTTAAAGTTATAGCATTAAAAACATTTTCAGAAATATTAACTATATTTTAGAGCTTTAAATATTAGATATAAAACATTAGAGGCACTGTCTTTGATTACTCAAATCAGTAAATTGAGTTCAAACTGTTACTTATTGGATGAGCTCTATAGGTTGTTTTTCGCAGCCCAGCCGCTCAGAGTGGCCGCAGTCACATTTCTGTCAGTCAGTCTGTAAAGTCCGGGATTTTCCACAGATTTAATGCAGTCTCTGTGGTTTTCTACTAGCTCCTCACATCACTAATGATTAATTTATTTCCTGTCCGAGAGATTCTGTGAGAATTATTCACTTTATTTTATTCAATCTATTCGAAAACAAGGTGAATAAATGAAATTTGGCAGTAAAGAAGCTGCAGGAGACCCAACCTGACAGACCAAGATAAAAAAAACACACCCTCAGTTGGTGAGGGGCAGAAATATCAGGAGGTCTGGGGTCTTGTGGAAACCTTCTCCCCCTGCCTGAACGTGTTGTTTTCCATATTCATCGGATCTCCTGCAGGCTTTCACTGTTATCTTTGAGGGGCCCTTCTTCCATCTGTCCTGCAGCAGCACCGTGAGGACCCCGCTCTGTAACCTGAGGCCCCCAGCTCTCCTCCTCAAACGGTGCGCTGCCACCGTTTGTCCCCAAACCAACTGAGCGCGTTCGCTCTGACGCAATGCGCGAGGTGTGCGCGTCCTGCGCACCTGGCGAAAGTGAAAGTGTTGCCCCCCCAACCACCTGACTGTGCGCTTTCAGGACCATGGAGATAGAAAAATGTTCACCTGTTTCAGACTAGAAGCCTGGAAGCAGTTTTATCTGAAGTTTAACTGTCTGTCTGAGTTAAAGCTTCAACTTCACCCTGGATGTGGATATGGGGGGTCAGAGAGCTCTTACCTTTTAAAAACAGCCGCAGCGCCCAGAAAAGCCACCCAGAAACACGGAGTAGGACACGCAGAAGCTAAACACGTAAGAGGACGCAGCAGCTTGACCGACTGTCCCGCTGCTCCAAGGATGCGTAAAGTCTGCGCGCTCAGACGCAGAGAGCTGATTATTGATCTCCTGTCATTGGAGCGGATCGATCAGAGTCCATCCACGGAGCTGCGCGTTAATATCAGCGTGGGAAAGTGTCTCTGTGGGTCAGTCCACGCAAGAAGACACCGCGCTCTGACTGTGCGTTCCGCCAAGTGCGCAACAGGGAGCCTGCAGCTTCTCCCAATCATTTCACACCTAAATATAGGCTGGATTTCAAAATAAAAGCCTGTCGGCACACACCTCCACCCCCCTGGAAGCACAGCCCACTTCCTCTTCTACAAAGCCAAGCCCCCCCACCCCCTTCCCCCAGCCAGAGTCTCCTTCCAGCGATTTTGTAACTCAAGTACAAATATTTAATTAAATAATGAAACCAGTCAATATTATTAATTATTTAATCTCAAAGAGAATTTGTTTCAGGAAGAATTGTTTCAGTTTAAATAAATAAAAACGTTATTAGAAAATGAAAATATTTTTTTGATTTAACATACTAATTTGAAAAAGTGAGGAAAATGTATTATTTATAACCTTCCTCAATTACTAATTGGTTTGTATATTAATTAGTGAAGAGTGAAATGATGAAGGAATGACATCTGCTGAAGGTCAAGCCTCCATATCTTCTAGCATTTTCCATGAAAACCAAGTATTTTATTCTTTGGACTGAACTGCTTTACATATTAAAAAAAATATGAACTTTGGTTCTCTCCATGATGCTTTGGCCTTCAGTCAAGCCCTGCTGTAGGACAGACTGACTCCACCTGCAGTCTGGATCTCAGGCTTCATGTGTCATGGTTGGCTTATGGGACTAAACCCACATGCAGAACACCTCTGGAGACAGAGTAAAAGTTAAACAATATTATTTATTGGAGAAAACACACAGAGAAAAATGGACTGGTTCTGGTACAGGTCCGGGACTGGGATCCCTGATATCTGGAGAAATGGAGAGTTTGATCAGCCAGGCAGTTAGATGGTTTGACGAGTGAGTAATTTCTGAATGTACCTTGAAGTGGTTCTGACAGATCCTTGAGATGGGGAACCGGTTGGGTCCAGAGAATGTGGAAGTAGCAGAGAACTCAGCAGCAGCAGCGTCTAGCTTCTGGATAGAGCGTCTCAGACTTGGGTTTAGTTTTCCTAGCTCTTCCTTGAGAGCTGTTGGGGGTCCAGAGACTGTAGATTCAGCAGGGAGCTCAGCGGCAGCAGCGTCTAGCTTCTGACTCATGAGTTTCAGACCTTGACTTGGTTTCCTAGCTCTTCCTTGAGAGCTGTTGGAGGAATCCAGACTGATGTCTTCTGGATTGGCTTGCTTGGGCAGGCAGGCAGCTTTCCAGACTAAGCTCATCCAGAGCTTCAGACTTCGATCAGGTTTCCTATGAGGCAGAGAAGACAGAGGCAGGTTAGAATCTAGTTTCTCTCTAGAGTTTACTAGGATTCTATTAACAGAGGCTCAGGTTTTGCTAACCAAACTTGATCAACACTGCGGCGTTGAAGGAAGGTCTGGCTGCTGCTTATATAGGTAGGTCTCCTGATGGGCTGATGAGCATCAGGTGTGCTGGAAGCCTCCAACCCAGGAGACCCACAGCGCTCTCTGCTGGAGACAGATGGTAGCTCTCCAGATCCCAACAGTAACCCCAGTTCCAGACAGAAAACATATAACAGAAGAGGATCCTTGGCGCCCTCTGGTGGACAAGCCTCAGGATCCCAACATCATGTGTAGAAAGCAGGTCTCTGAGTCCATGACCATCAGCACCAGGTCCCCTCTGCTCTTCTCCCAGTCCACCAACAGCTGCTCTTTCATCACCAGTCCATCTAACACCTGGTGGACAGCTCCACTCTCCTCCATCATTCTCTAAGACTCTCAAGGCTCCTCCATGGACTCTTTCCTCTTCCTGGACACCTTCATCACCCAGGACCTCCAGTGGGAGCAGAACATATCCTCCTTCAGCAAGAAGATCCAGCAGAGGTTCTATTCCAGCAGCAGCTGAAGAAGTTCTTCCTTCCAAAAACAATGATGGTGATCCTCTCCTCCTCCATCACGGAGTCCATCATCTCCTCCTCTGTCACCATCTGGTAGCCACTGCCACCTCCAGGAACCAGAGCAGATGATTGGCTCTGCAGAGAGGATGACTGGCTTCCATCTTCCTTCTATTCAGATTATTTTACCAGCCTCCTTAATAATGTCCAGCTCACTCACTGACCTCACATTTAAATGCTATTTAATTCAGTTCCATTTTATTTGGTTACTTTTTTGCTTTTACTCTGTTAAAAGGTGTATTTTTTCCCCTTTGGTCTCTCCACAACCTTCATGTGTTCAGTTTGTTAGCAGAGCAACAAGCTGTTCTTTGGACCTTGCAGCTACCTGATTGTTAAAGGAGGTGAATCTCACACCTTCCCTCCTCACTTTAACACACGCCCATCTGTGCTCAGCTGATTCCTCTTGGATCCCCTTCCTAATTAACACATCCAGCTCCAGACCTGATCTTCAGGGGGAAACTGTATTCATACAAACTTCCTCAAAGAGTAACTTTGAGGAATCCCAATATGTCTTCATGTCCAGGCACAGCAGTCTGCTCTGCTGAAAGTTCTCTTTCTTTTGATGCTACGTGGTCTGGCTGTCGTCTTAGTGCTGCTTAACTGAACAGGTTTGACGCAGCGGCTCATTTAACTGCTCCGTCTCGCCTTAATCAGTATGTTGGTACTCATAGTTTAAATGGTTGGTATCTTACCTGTCAAGTTAAAGTTTTCCTGTAGTGACAATGATCTATCATCCACTGCTGTCTCTCTGTCTCTCCAAGGCCCCAGCCTGGGTCCTTTGTTGTTGTTTCCTTTACATGCTGCCAGTGGGATCTATTACAGCCTTCCAGCCCTAAGCAGATGATCTCCAGGTGAATCTCCCTGTTTCCAAGTAGAGGTGGGGCATTTCAAACATCAACTGACTGCTTGCAAACTTTAAAATGCTGTTTTCTTAACTAGAATGAGGATAAAGCAGATTATGTTTTCACTGATGATTTTTCCCTTTCTTTTTGTTTTCTACCTTTTAAATAAAAAAAAAATCAGCTATCTTGGAATCATCTTTGACAGCAGTTGGGATTTGATAAGTGAATGGACAGCATGTTTCATGCTCGCTTTTCAATTCAATTCAATTCAGTTCAGTTTATTTCTATAGCCCCAATTCACAACACATGTCATCTCAAGGCACTTTACAGTTCACCAGATCATATAGTCAAATTGATTCAAAGTTTTCCATCTAAAGAAAACCAGCTGATTGCATCGACTCATTGACTCAAATGCAATCCCTGGAGAGTGGAGAGGAAAAACTCCTTTTTAACAGGAAGAAACCTCCAGCAGAACCAGGCTCAGTGTGAGCGGCCATCTGCTGAGGCCGACTGGGGTTCAAGGAGACAGAAGCAGATACAGAAAGCACCTTAAAAGGCGGCCCCGTCCAGGAAACACACAGCCAGGCAGACGAGCTCCGAGCCAGCTCCAATGTCAGAGGATGAAGAGAGCACATCCAGCCAGTCACAGTCAGAGAAACAGGACTACGTTGAAATGTATAAACTTTCATCAACAATGTGATTTAACAAAGTTAAAAGCTTTTCTTAAATTCAATAAATCACAAGAAAACTATCAACATGTTTAAATTAACTATTTCAACTCACTCTATGTTGGTGCCTCCCAGACATCAATCAACCATCTTCAGTGGGTTCAAACCATCCAGATCCATTTTTACTCATCATTGGGTTCCACTTTCTTTGAGGATCAATTTCAAACATTGCTTTTTCTTTTCAAAGCCCTTAATGCTGTGTGAATTTATGGTTGATCAATTAACGCTACTTATGTGTTTGCAGTGTGTTTTTCAAAGTGCTGCTTTCTAGTTTCCAAGATTGCAGCATTTCTCTTCTGCTTCATTTTCCTCTTGGCAAATTGTCTCATTCTGCATTTACAGTGTTATTTGCATTTGTTGCACCTTTATGCATTTTTGAACCACTGTACAAAATATTCAAAACGTGGAATAGACCTAAATGTAAAAACACTTATAATACATTTTGCTCCACCACTGTGTTTTTCTTTGTGGACAGGTACAGCAAAACCTTCTCCTGAACGCAGGAAAAACCAGTGAACAGGCTGGGGATGCCTGCTAGCCTGGAACCACCACACCGACATTGGTAAACAGCCAGGAAACTGACATGAAGTGAGGAGACTGAGATCTTTTCGGAGTTCAGAGCCTTTAAAAATATCTGGGGGCATCAGCTATCTTCTATGCTGTGGTTTGTTTGAGCAGCAGCTTATCTGCAGCTGAGAGGAAGATAAACTCATCAGGAACGGCAGGTCTATTCTAGGACGCCCCCCGACCCAGGGCGGGTGGCGGGAGACAGACGGACTCTACAGTAAAAATAACATCGCTGTTGGACGACATCTCTCCCATCGTGCATGTACCTTCTGCAAAGCTCCTTTAGCGACAGGCTGCTGGGCCCTAGGTGCTCTAAAAAGCGCTATCACAGATCCTTTCTCCTAGTTAGACACTGATCCCCACAAACTGAATCCATCTTTACATCCAGGCTGGTTTTTCCTGCATGTTAAAAGTCTGCTGGTGGTTTTTAGGTGGACATAACAACTCCTTTTTTTTAATAACAATCTTTTTACAACACTAATATTGTTATATTTTTGGTTTAAGCATTTTTAAAATGGTTTTCGTGCTTCAAGCGGCTACTCCCCAATATCCCCACTCCATATCCTGACTTTTCCATATTTGCCCACTGTACTGTTTAAAGGTCCCCAAAGCGTCCATATTGTGAGGACTTCTTGTCTACAGACCTCTTCAGGTGACTGAAGGACAGCGGAACAAAAAGATCCTGATGGCAGAAGGAATTAGGGCTTATTAGGAAAGCAAACAGGAACCACAGAGAAGCAATGTAAACTGAGATAGGCAGAAACTAAAGGGCCTAAAAACTGGCAGTATGACTGCTGCAGTGAAGACAGATGGGTCTAATCAGGAGAATGAATGTCAGCTGTCAGGGGGTCGTGCTATGCTAACTGAGGTAAAACGGAAGAAAAATAGGAGAAAATGGATGATGGCAAACACAGGGGAGCCATGAAACAAAGACAAAGAAATCATAAAAGAGTTCAACCTGTAATGGGACATGAAACAAGATCCGAATCTGAAGATGACAAAGAAACACTGAAACAGGAGCAACAATCATGAACCACAAACGGAGCTTTCTGGAAAGTGTAAAGCAATGCGGAGTCTAAGATCTGTAGAAAGCCAGTTGACAGAAAACGTTAAAGTATAAAAACACACAAAGAAAGGAAGAAAGGGAAAATAATAAATTAAAGCACTAAATCAACTTCCAAAAGATTATAATAGCCAGTCAGTCCAATCTAGAATTTCAGATGGATTTGGTTCTGTTGGTTTATATGGACTCAGACTCACTATGGTGCTGAGCAATAATATCAAATCTCTTTCCTTAACGCTTTGGGTCGAATATGACACCATTTGAATCTGCTCATACTGTAGCTTCATGCAGCAGGACACAAACCTTAGCATGATGCTTCCACTGTCGTGTCTGATAAGGAGCTCAGAGTTTTTACTTAAATTTGAGGATTTAATGTAATGGACAAACACAAATCTGTGGCAGAGGCCAAGAGGTCCATTTTATCGTTTTATAAATTTTAGTTTAATTTGAAGCACTTTGTGCGAAGAGTACACTATTAATAACCTTCCTAATTTTTATCATGTAATACATTTTTGAATAAGGACTGTTATTATAACCTCAATCTCCGCGGCTCACAATTTATTTATTAAATCGAACTCCTCCATGATGGCAGAGTCTTATAAGCAATGTAGGATCATCCTGTCAGTCCCTGATAAGACAGCATTCCTCCTCTGCGCTGGCCGTACCCCCATGTCATGATCTCAACACTGATGCCTGGTCTCATCACTCATGTCACACACCTGCTTAGCTCTACCCATTTGTCATCTGATCCACCTGCTTTAGTCACTATATAATCAGTCTTCAGATCAACCAATGTGCCAGATTATTTTGAGCCATTGTTGAGACTTATTCCAGCGTTCTTGTGTTCTGACTACCTGATCCTGACCTGTTCTGCCTCTCAACCTCTGAGCCTGCGTGTACCCATCAGATCTGTTGCCTGGCCGATGCCTGACCTGTCTTCTGACTGATCTGATAGCCTGCCTGATCTCTGCCTGCTTTTGTACCGAACTGAACCGTTTCCCTGCCACTGAGTCTGCCTCCCCTCGTCCAGCCTGTCAGCCCTACTGTATAATGTATCTGGAACTGTGACCCAACTCCGTCCTGGATTCTCCTTCCGCACCTCACCGGATCTCTGACCTCCTTGCTCTGACATCAGCTTTGGCTTCGCCCTCTGCATCATCCTGCCTATATTCATCTGCAAGGTTCTGACCTTCTGCCTTTGCTCCGACCACAGATACATCAGTTTTTGGGACTCGCGCTGTATTGGTAGCCAGCCAGCTGGAACCATCCTCTATCTCTTGACTGGGACTGAACTATAAGACCAGGTTAGTGACTCACATGTTCATGATCATTCACTCCCAAAAAGACGTTGTCACTAGCCTGCTGTTGCAGAGGTTCCTGCAGTAGATGCCAACTCTGCTTACTCCAATTCTGTTATCAATAAACTTTCTGAGAAATCTAACTTTTTGTCCGTCTTGAATACTGGGTACTTCTGTTCTGAGCCAGACAGTTTCCGACATTTCTAAGTTTTCAGCTTTTTTTGTTGTTTCTACTGAGGAGTTATTCCAGTTGGATCTCTGTGATGATTCTCTATCATGTCTAATGAGAATAAACAGAAGCCGCGATAGAAAACCGCACCGATAGAAAAGAAAGAGGTCTGCGTGAATGGAAACTCCTTTGAGACTGTTCCCAGGCAATCTTCGGCATCTGGAGGGGAAGCACAGCCCTCTGCAGGTGAAAATGAGGAGAGCCCTCTAGATGCTTCCCTACCAAATGCTGAAACATCCCCAGTCAGCTCCTCCCGGCCCTCTCCAGCTTCCACACCTTCTCCAGCATCGCCTGTTGCTGCTAAACCTGCCGTTGGCACCACTGCTGCTTCAACCACATCAGCCTCTTCAACCCAGGGGGCTACCGCCCTCACAGCATCATCATCCTCTTCCTCCCCTGAGCCAGGAGAATCGAGTGCTTCAGGAGCTGGAGGCAGTAGTAGCAGCTCAACAACAACTGCTGCTTACCTTATCAAGGCTGCACTTTAAGAAAAAATGAAATTGTCTAGAGAGCTGTTCTAAACGAAATTTATTTTTGTCTACACTTGTGTATACAAAATGACAAAATAAATCTGTCTAAGTCTAAGAAGACCCAGAATTCAGCCAGACAAGATCAGATAGCGGAAAACAGTATTACATAAACTGCTGCAGGTAGAGGCTGAATCACCAGTGTCTGGGGCAGGAACCACTGGAAGGGGAGACTACAGGTTAGTGACCAGAAAGAGACTTTGGGAGGCACTCCGGCCACTGGACCATCAGTCACTAACCTCACTGGAACAGGCTTGACGGTTCCTGTTGGTGGGTGATGTCACTGGTGAAGCTCAATGTGATCCAGAAGCCCTTTGGAGCAGTTCAGAGGATTTTACTCACCGGACTGGCAGGTAATCGCTAGTCAAAGGACAGGCACTGGGTAAGAATGAGGATGGGTAGAAGAGACAGGAAGGATGATCAGGAGGAATAACCAGTGTTCGAGAACAGATCCAGGGTCAGAGCCGAGGTGATCAGAAATCCAGGGAGAATCCAGAGCAGAATCCGGGGACAGAGTCAGCGCAGGTCAGAAATCCAAACAGCAGAACTAGACAAGTCCGACAAGGTTTAGGTGGTAAATTCAGAGGGCAGAATCGGGTGAGAATCATGCAGGCAAGCTTTCAGGAAGGCTGGATAAGACTCACTGATGGCTCGTAATCATCTGGTACCAGTGACTGGTCTGAGGGCTGGTAAAATAATCAGTAGTGCAGGTGGATTGATGGAGGCTGATAAAAAAGGGGGCGGAGCTGACAGGTATGTCGAATTATGAGCACTAGTGCAGAAATCATGACACCATGTTGTTTGTTCGTTTGAATTTCAGTCCAGCTCTATTTGTGATATTTCTCCATCCTTCCTCAGCTACCCAGCTTTCCTTCTGCTACAGCTGCTAAACATTTTGGCTGATTAACTTATCTGTTTCCTTTATCCTCCTAAACTTCTGCCTCTGATTTAAGCTCCTCTCTGATGATTCTTTATTGCAATGTTTATATTGAACTGCCAAGTTCTCCATTACCGTATTCATAATCTTGTTCTTCGTTGGACTGGCACATTCCATCTTTCCGTTTCCCTGCCTGTGTCATTGGACCTTTTTTTCCCTTCAATTCCCTCTTAAAGTTCCCATCTGTTTATTATAAAATATATTCTTTTGGACAGTAATTCTGCTGTTAGGTCCTTCACTCACTAAAAAAAATAGTGCAACTCCATTTGGCTTTTACTTAATCATATTTAGTTACTTTAACACAGTTGTTTTATGTCCTACCCTGCTAACATGAAACAATTGTTTTAAAGTAAATAAATATGATTGAGTAAAAGCCAAAAACAATTGCATTATTTTTTTCAGTTTAACATGACACCCAAACACTTGTCTGGATATCATCTGGATATCGAACAAACTGTAATCTAAATGCTTCACGAGTGAAGAGCTTTTTTGTTTTATTCTATTTTAAGATTTTTGTTAACACATCAGGCACACAGGAGAGGAACCCAAACAAAGGGCTTAGATGGCAGCCAGATACAGAGAAAACAGTTCATTTAATTAAAGGAGTTAAGTGGAGATGAATACAGTCCTGTTAAAAACCACCTCAAGTTAAACCAAAATGCATCAAATCTCTCCCCAAAGGAGATGCAAATGTTCCAAAGACTGGTTGGGAGTCAGTGACAGAAACTTAGCAGCTGTAAGTAGAATCAGGTGTGGCAATCGGTCTGCATGACCTCGAGTATCAGCTTACATTAAAGTGTGAAGTTTTTAACAAAACTAGGTATGGACAATATCAGCCGGGGGCACCTGACTGCAGGAAAGGAGAAGAAGCCAAGGTTTTACAACGAATCAAGGACAGGAACGATTATTACAATACTCAATCTGGGCCGTTAGCAAAAGTACAAGTAAGAGGATTTAATGCGGTAAAGATGATAAACTGTCTGCCAGCTGAACTATTAAAGTCCTTGTTAGTTTCATCTCCTTTTAAGTTTTTCTGACTGAAATCCTGGATTCTGCTTATCCTCCCTGTGATGGCTCCAACTTGGTGAGATTTACAGGCTGTGATGAATTAAAAAGAAGCTGCTGAGTCAGTGGTTGCTATGGCGATTCCCCCAACAGCCTTCTTCTCTTTTCGAGGAAAATGGGACAGCAGACAAGAATTTAAACAAAAGCTGTGACAGTTTAAAGTTTCCAAACCTTTGGGACTCCAGGAAACCTCGTTAGAAGACATAATTCATGATGGAGAAAACATTAAAAGCTGTGTTGATCCTGCAGGAGTCTGCCAAACCTGCTCCACCCAAACACCATCCAGGAGGTCAACAGCACAGCCTGAGTAAAGGTCAGACTTCCTGTTTCACAGAGATGGCCTCTATGGGAGCGTCTCAGGAACAAAAACAACAAAGCAAACACAACGGCCAAAAGCCTTTTCAGATCATGCAGATTTTGGAGAAATTATTCTGTGGACCGTTGACACAAGGATCAGTTTTCTGGACGTTTTTTAGCTGTTTTATCTTGACTAAAACCAAACTCCAACAATGAAGCATGGTGGAAGAAGCGTTTTAGTTTGGAGCTTCTTTGCTGCTTCAGGATGATTTAATTACCAAGCAGGTTTAACAAACTCAGACAAAAATTCTCAACTCTTAATTGATCCAGTCTAAGGTTAGAAACTCTCACTTTTCAGTTTCATAAAGGCTGATCTGGGTTAGTTTAATCAACTCTGACTAGGTCCACTCAGAGTTGAACACATGAGTAACAAGTTTGAAAAGCCATTATCAGTGGAGCCCCGATTTGACAAGTCACCATGACGACAGGCAACAGGAAGTGACAATTTCACCTTCTGGAAATAGAGATTTTAATGCAGGAATGAAAAAAAAAATAGTGAAAATGTTTAAAAGAGAAAAGGACAGGAAGGTTCGTGAAGGAGAAGTTTGCTGAATGAGCTCATGTGTAGGTTTATATAAAGTGCAGTATGGCAGGCTGTTCTTAGTTTTATTAAAAGCACTCCTCTCTGTTGTTACATTTGTAGATCACTAAAATAGGATTCTTCCTGATCAGAATCACACTCCTTGTGAAAACTTCAATAACATATTTTTTAAATTACATTTCTGCAGAAGAAACTGAATTTCAGAGAGTAAAAAAAACTAAATTGTGCTAGTAAGAATTAAGTTTTAAAAGCCTAGAAAGGTTTACACATTTTAACTGGCCATTCTGACATTATCAGCTTGAATGAATATGTATTTATGATATCTAAAAAACATTTCTTCATAGTTAAAATAATACAAATGCTGACCAGCAACAATAGGAATATGGAGTTCTAAAATGAATTTCTAGAAATCAGAATGTTTAATCTATATGTGAAAGTTGTCATTGTGTTTGAAATCCTCATTTTGAAAAGGATTTTTTTTTCCAGATTTTAAAAATACATATTCAATCAAACTAATAAATATCAAAAAAGCTTGCCATAGCCTGTTGTATCCATGATAAGTATCCAATAGGAATAGTTGGTAGCACTGCTGCCTTGCAGCAAAAAGGTTCCAGGTTCGATTGTCGGCCTTTCTGCATGGAGTTTGCATGTTCTCCCTGAGCATGTGTGGGTTCTCTCCAGGTACCCCGGCTTCCTCCCACAGTCCAAAAACATGACTCTTGGGTTAACTGGCTTCTCCTTAGGTCTCCTTAGGCCTTTCACGCGTGGACAGCTGGAGATCGGCACCAGCACCCCTCTTGAACCCACTTTGGATAAGGGTGATGGATGGATGGATGGATGGATGGATGGATGGATGGATGGATGGATGGATGGATGGATGGATGGGTGATATAATGGTAGTGGATCAACATCTCTATTTAGGTGAAATTATCTTTCAACGGGTGAAAATGGAGAATAAAAACATTGTTCTAATAGATAGAACCTGTTCATCAGCTCATGGGGTTCCTGCATGTTGATCCTGTCCTCCATCACACAGTAAATACTAAGTTCCTGTTTGACTGTGCAGTGTTTTTTTTATAATGCTGTTATCACACATCAGTGTTCTCTCATTGATATTAATTACTTTAATTACTTTTAAAGAAGTCTGTAATGTTGCTAATGTGAAGAAGGATAAGGTCTGAATGGTTTGTTGTGAGGTGAGATGGTATTGCTCATACAGACAACTTTCTGATTTTAAAGGACATGTATACTCAGTCTGAGTACCCTCTCCTTATAGATATTTAATTATCTGTGAATTAATGCCACTCATTCTTCAGTGGTTAATGCGCTCTGTGCGCATGTTCTGCATTTTCCTTTCTAGATCCACATAGGAAAACAGAGCTGAATCCAACCGACACACAAAACCATCAGGAAATCCTTTTTGTCCTCTGATGAGGCTGATTTGTCTGATTATACTGAGTCAAAGGATGTTTGAATGAGGACAATATTGTTCAGATTATTTGAACAAGATTATTATGTGTTGGATTGTATTTTGCACTCTGCGACTGCATTCTCCAATGGAACCAATTTTCAGCTCTTTGCATTTCACTGCTGAATTTTTAACATATGGGTTTATTCAACTGTAGAAATGGATAGAATAGAATAGAATAGAATAGAATAGAATAGGCTTTATTGGCTCAGTGGGGATGTCCCCGTTTGCAAAAAGATAAACAGAAGCAGGTACAAAGAAGGCTTAATCATATAAAAACACCAAAAAATAAAAAATAAAATAGATCATATGTGCAAAAAAACACATCTAAGAGGAGAAACCACGGCACACTTCAGAAATGGAATACTCAAGAAATCGTCAAGATAAAGAGAGAACTAGCAGGACAACAGCATGGAGGAATAACACCTCACTATAAAAAGTAGTTAATAAGAAGGTTCTCTGTTCTCTACAGTCCATTTCCCACATGGTGGTAAGAAGAGCTTTTCCTTCCTTCGTCTCGTGTTTTTTTTTTTTTTTTTTTGGAAAAGTAAAAGAAATAGACTTATTTTTAGTCCTAAAGTTAGGCTAAATTTATTGGGAAGAAGATCAGCAGATGTCTTTGGTGACTACAATTTGGGAATAAAAGTTTTTCATGTAAAATAATTGAAAATGATCTTAAAAGTGATCACAGGATAATCAGCAACAAACACCTGCTTCTCTGATAGCCATTGCTGATTTCTGTCCATAAGCACAACCTTAGAATCCAGGCAAACAAACAATCCCGGTTCCTTCTTCAATAAAATAAAGAACCTGATAGCGTTAGGAAAATAGAATAAAGTCAAAAAAGTCTCAGGAAATATTTGAACTGAAGAAAATTCAGTTAAGATAAAACATTAAAACAATAATATAAATTAATCGGAATAATAGAACATGAAATTAGAATGAGATGAAAACAAAACCAGGAAGAAAGAACATTTACCAAAATCTTTAAGTCAAACCTTAATGGGATTATGCTCAAGATAAAGCAGTGAGAAAATAAAGATAGATTTTACAAACAGAAACAAATCATGACAAATAATAACAGAATGTAATCTAAGCAAAAATCAAAATATTAAAAAGATAAAAAAAACAAAAACAAGTTGATGTTTATTTAGGAAAAAAAACAAAATCTGAGTTAAGATGAGAATTTGAGAATAAAACCAGAATAAATCCCTGGTTTATGCTAATATGTAAGCTTTAGAGGAGCAGATCCCATATCTTAATAAAGGTTTCTATTTAAAAAGGGGTTAGCAGCTCAACCATGCACCTGATCAGCAGCCCCCCATTTTGACCCAAGTCCATCTCCCAGATGCTCAGGGGAAGAAGGACTATGGATCCCAGCAAAGAGAACAAACTTCCCCACAACCACACACACGTTTGCTGAGCTCAGATGGGAAAGCCCACGGGGGAAGGCGGCTCTGCCCGCCACATTCCTGCACAAGAACATTTTCACTCTGTCATCTCTGCTCAGCAGCAAGTTTAAAATTAGGAGATAAAGCTGAAATGTTGCAGTAAAGCTCGTTTTACGGGTAGCTTTATGCTTTCCTCGGGTCTCATGCTGCGTTCACACCGAAGGCGTCATGGGCGTCAAAAGCGTCTGGTTTACATGCAAAGTCTACCAGGGACAGCGTTGAGGGGTCCAGCAAAGGATTTGAGCTTCGGGAATGGTGCCTTATAAGTGTTCGGGCTTCGAAGGATTCAGTTGTCAGAGTGTTCCAGTTTTCAACTCTGTAGTTCAGTAAAGTCATCTTTTACCGCTGGAGCCCAGAGTTTCAACTAACCTATTTTTCCAACTCATAAAGTTTGACGCCCCTATGCGCTTTAAGGGCTGGTTATACTCCCGCAGCAGTGTGGCGCAGAGGGGTCGTCGCAGGTATGATGCAGACATTTTTGATTTATGATCAATATTGAAGCGGGGTCTGCTCTAATTTTATTCCACACCACAATGCAATAGGGGAAAAATCACGAACTAGCTGTGGCTCTAGATAAGGCGGAATTGGGGGCCAGTTTGTCCGAAATCTTAGGGACATGAAGGCAAAAAAAGAGCAGGGGAAAAAGTGTCTCAGCGTTCTAGCTGGTCCAACTTCACGAGTCGTTTTTCCGCTATGGCGGTCATACAAACAAAACAAGTTGGTAAGGAACCAAACAGGAGATGCATAGTGTAGCATGGTAGATGTAGATTTGACCAATAAGAGGCCTCCTGTCTGCCGTCACCTACAATTTCGGAGAGGTGCAGCAGGTTGTCGGTGTAGGGGGCGGGGAAGTCTCCGCGTTCACTTTGACAAACACGCAGACGACCTAGTTTCGAAGTATATTCAGCCTTTAGTGTGAACGCAGCATTAGAGGTGTGATCCTCCTGGCCAGTAGGGGGCACACTCCCATTCGCCAGCTCTCCTTCAGTACTTTTTACTGTTTTCCAGGTCAGCTTTTAGCAAACATGTAGCAAACCTGTTCAGAGCCCATTTTCTTCCTTAATTCGGCACCAAAAATCTGAAATAAAACTCATTTGGACTTTTTTTTCTTTTCTTTTTTTTTTAAACACACAGGAAAGCAATTACCCTCCTGTAAAGCCTGAACCCAGGGCCACATGACTTCAAACCACCATTCCTGTTGGTGTTCCTTTCATGTTGATGTTGTCATGGTAACCAGAAGTAAATCTTCCTTTTTTTTGTAAAATTGACAGGCTTCTTTTATTCTACACAACTCAATATGTTCTGCAGATGCATTATTATTTTTTTTATTTTTTTTATTTGTCAAGCTATGCTTGATTTATGCACTTGTAGCTTTATTTCACTGAAAGCCTGGAGTAGAACATCAGCCTGGATCAAGAAGTTGAAATGCTTTTTGAAAAAAAATGTTTTCCAAACACACAGTCTATCTGTAGAAGAACTCCATCCACATCATTCTGAAAATGTTCATAGAAAAATCTCCCTCCCTGAAATGTTCGGGGAATTTTTTTTTAATTTTATTTCTAGGTAATTCATCTTCCAGATTTTAATTCATTCAGCTGAATTTAAATTTGAGCACTTTTGTCTTTGTTCTCCAAAATCCTGCAGGATGAAGCATCATTGAGATTCATAAAAATTATTGTGGCTAATTTTAGGATGGAGGGGATTAAATTAGACAATAATTTTCCATTTGACTTTGTGACGTTTGCAGGAAGAACCTTTAAGCATTCATACGGTCCAGGCTTTGGGCATCTTGTGGTTTCAAGGGGAACATGTCTGGAAGAACAGACCTGGAGAGGATGGTTGTTGGTTTGAAGGACCTTAAAAAGATGCTCCTTTCATGTGGTGGTCGGTGTGTGTGGGACCTAAGCCTGGTGAAGTGGGAACCAATTCAGAGTTTATCTCATTTATTTTTTCTGATAAGGAAAGCAGTTCATCATCTGTAGTTTATTGTTTTGTTAAAGTTTATATTAAGCAATGTAGTTGAACATTTTTATTTCACTTCTATATTCTTAAAGTTATAAGTATGAGAAAATTTTTAACATAAATAATAAAAAAAAGGTCTCTGAACATTGTTTATACAATATCATAAGTCCTATAAAAGTCCAGTCTCCTATTAGACTGGACTTTTTTTTTACTTTTTACTTTTTTACTTAAAATGTGAGAAAAAACATTTTAAGTAAAAAAACTAAACAAAGAAAAACAAAGATAATCACAAAGAGATAAAAAAAAAGATAAAAAAACAAACCAAAAACACTCACTACTCTTCCTCTTTGATATACTTTTGGGATTTTCTCTCATATTTATTTTGAGCTATACAATTTCTTTCTTTCTTTTTTTGTTGTTTTTCGAAAAAAAAATTTAAATTTTTTTTCTGTTTTGAATTTTTAGATTTTCATGTTTTACTTTAAGAACTTAATGTTTTTGGTCCGCCAGTCATTAGTTTTGCTATTTAGGTCTTGCCATACCAGTTCACTTTAGGTGTTTTCTTTTATTATCTGGTTTATTATTTAGTCTCTTCTTTCATGTCTGGTTTTATTTGGTAGATCTTTGCAGCAGTTTTGCTCTCTAATGTATTTCCTCTGTTTAATCCAACCAATCACATCCAGCTTTCTTTTTTGCATTTGCACCTATTATTCCTCTGCATATGAATCCATCCATGCTCAATGATCTCTGACGTTATCTCTCTAATCCATGGGGATGTTCTAAAATTATTCAGAAGAAGGGTTAGGTGCCTGAAAATGTTTTGAAATTTTGGTCCCTTTGATTTTATATCTAATCTTTTTCTAATTGACATCCCTGATCCATTTGGCAAAACTTGGACACAGAGCAAGACATAATTTTGCAAGTCCTCCCTCTTAGAATGAACCTATCATCTTAGGTGCATGTCCACTGTGTGAAAATGTGTGAAAATGTGTGATTTTTTAACTATTCATTTGTATGATGCAGCTGCAAATACACTGGGGAAAAAAATCAAAAATAGATAAGTATTTTTTCTAAAAATAAGAGTATTTGTTCTTGGATTGAGGAGGTAAAAGACACATTTTGCCAATGGAACACGACAATTTACACTTAGAATAAGAAAATAGAGTTGCATTGTCTTATTTCAAGTGCATATTATATAACTATCTTATTTTAAGAGTAAAAATATTCATTCCATTGGCAAACTATCTCATTTACCAACTCAAATTAAGGGCAAATACACTTAATTTAAGACGTTTTTACTTTTTTGTAGATCGTTTTTTCAGTGTAAGTATTTAAACACCTGACAAAATCAATGTTAATATTTGGTACAGTAGCCTTTGTTTGCAATAACAGAGGTCAAATGTTTCCTGTAGTTTTTCACCAGGTTTGCACACACTGCAGGAGGGATTTTGGCCCACTCCTCCACACAGTTCTTCTCTAGATCGGTCAGGTTTCTGGGCTGTCGCTGAGAGACACAGAGTTTGAGCTCCCTCCAAAGATTCTCTATTGGGTTTAGGTCTGGAAACTGGCTAGGCCACGCCAGAACCTTGAAATGCGTCTTCCAGAGCCACTCCTTGGTTATCCTGGCTGTGTGCTTTGGTTCATTGTCATGTTGGGAGGCCCAGCCTCGACCCATCTTCAATGCTCTAACTGAGGGAAGGAGGTTGTTCCCCAGAATCTCGCTATACATGGCCCTGCTCATCCTCTCCTTAATACAGTACAGCCCTGTCCCATCTGCAGAAAAACACCCCCAAAGCATTATGCTACCACCCCCATGCTCCACAGTAGTGATGGTGCTTTTGGGATGGTACTCATCATTCTTCTTCCTCCAAACACGGTTAGTGGAATTAAGACCAAAAAGTTCTATTTTGGTCTAATCTGACCAAATTACTTTCTCCAGTGGCTCCTCTGGATCATCCAAATGGTCATGGGCAAACTTATGATGGGGCTTGACATGTGCAAAATCTTGACATGTGCAAAAGCAGGGGAAACTTCTGTGCCCTGCATGATTTCAAACCATGTCTTAGTATATTACCAACAGAAACCTTGGAAACGGGGTTCCCAGCTCTTTTCAGGTCATCTACCACAGTTCTTAGGATCACTGAAACCCCATGAGGTGAGATCTAGCATGGAGCCCCAGTCTTAGGGAGATTGACAGTAATGTTTAGCTTCTTCCATTTTCTCATGATTACTCCAACAGTTGATTTTTTTTCACCAAGCTGCTTGGCAATTTCCCCATAGCCCTTTCCAGCCTTGCGGAGGTGGACAATTTTGTCTCTAGTGTCTTTGGACAGCTCTTTGGTCTTCGCTATGTTAGTCGTGGGATTCTTACTGATAGTATGGGGTATTGCACTGTATATATGGGGTGGACAGGTGTCTTTATGGAGTTAATAGCTTCAAATAGGTGCATCTAATTTAGGACAATGCATCAGACTGTAAAATTATTATAATTCACCAAAAATAGACCATTCATTCTTTTATTTTTATTTTTTTTTTTTTGGACTTTGTTTTTTCTCTGAAGATGTAAAAAGGAAAAATTGCCCAGAATAAACTTTTTCTAATATAGAAAACTTAACAGAAAACGCCTAAAAACCTAGAAACAACAAATCAGAGTGACAGTAAAACCACAGAAATGTTTCCTCCCTCACCGACAGCAGTGAGTCAGCGTGCAGAAGTGCTGCGTTGCTACCAGTAAAGGCCCTGTGGTTCAACGAAGATGCCATTTCATGCAGTCCTGTCTTCCACTGTTTTGTCAACAATTATACAAGATGCAGACAAATCTTGGTTGACTTAAGCGACCTGACAGAACATCTGAACTCAGAGTGAGCCGCAGGGACATGGCAGATTGTAAACATTTGCCTCAGGTTGTTTTCACACCGACAGTCGGATCAAAACTTTCCAGCAGCACCTGAGGAACGTAAACTCAAAAGTGGGTCACATGTTAATAAAATATCCGCAGCAAATGTTCATATATTTACACTAATCATAATCACAAAAATATTTGATCTAAATTTAAAGATGTATGGTATTTTATGACATAACAAATTCCCGTTTAGTTTGTTTTAGATCATTTTAACACAATTCTATTACATAAACCTTACATGATACACATTCATTTGTATAATAGAGCTTATTTATTTGAAATAGATAATCAACAGGTTTAGGTATTTAGTATTAATAAAATATTCTTACTCAAAGTAATTACAAATGAGTGTATTTATTTGAAATAAAGTTTATTGTTTGAATTGCATAAAGGTAACCAAATTATTATGAAATTTAAACAATAAACTTGGCTTATTTGAAATGCAAATTTTAGTAATACTAAATATGTAAATCTGTTAATTATCTATTTCAAATAAATAACCTAGGCTAAAATAATGAATTTGATTTGTGTAAGGCTTATTTAATAAGGTTTTGTTTAAATCAACCAGAAATACACTGCCTGGCCCAAAAAAAAAGTCGCCACCAAACAAAAAGGTCACTCGCTCTAATACTTTGTTGGACCTTCTTTAGCTTTGATTACGGCACGCATTCGCTGTGGCATTGTTTCGATAAGCTTCTGCAATGTCAAAACATTTATTTCCATCCAGTGTTGCATTAATCTTTCACCAAGACCTTTCATTGATGATGGTAGAGTCTGACCGCTGTGCAAAGCCCTCTCTAGCACATCCCAAAGATTCTCAATGGGGTTGAGGTCTGGACTCTGTGGTGGCCAATCCAAGTGTGAAAATGCTGTGTCATGCTCCCTGAACCAGTCTTTCACAATTTGAGCCCGATGAATCCTGGCATTGTCATCTTGGAATATGCCTGTGCCATCATGGAAGAAAAAGTCCATTGATGGAATAACCCGGTCATTCAGTATATTCAGGTAGTCAGTTGAGCTCATTCTTTGAGCACATACTGTTGCTGAACCTAGACCTGACCAACCGCAGCAACCCCAGATCATAACACCCCCCCCACAGGCTTATACAGTAGGCACTAGGCATGGTGGGTGCATCACTTCACCTGCCTCTCTTCTTACCCTGATTCGCCCATCACTCTGGAACAGGGTCAATCTGGACTCATCAGACCACATGACCTCCTTCCATTGCTCCACAGTCCAATCTTTATGCTCCCTAACAAATTGAAGCCTTTTTTCCAGTTAGCCTCACTGAGTAGTGGTTTTCTTATGACTACACAGCTGTTCAGTCCCAATCCCTTGAGTTCCATTTGCATTGTGCTTGTGGAAATGCTCTTATTTTCAGTATTAAACATAGCCCTGAGTTCTACCGTTGTTTTTCTTCAATTTGATCCCACCACACGTTTAAGTGATCGCTGATCACGATCATTCAGGAATTTTTTCCGGCCACATTTCTTCCTTGAAGATGATGGGTCCCCACAATACTTCCAGTTTTTAATAATGCGTTGGACAGTTCTTAACCCAATTTTAGTAGTTTCTGCAATCTCTTTAGATGTTTTCTCTGCTTGATGCATGCCAATGATTTGACCCTTCTCAAACAGACTAACATCTTTTCCACGACCACGGGATGTGTTTCGACATGGTTGTTTAGGAAATGAGAAGCAAGTCATTGCACCAGTTGGGGTTAAAAAACTTGTTGCCAGCTGAAAGATAATCGCCCATGCACTAATTATCCAATAGGAGGCTCGTACCTATTTGCTTAGTTGAATCCAGGTGGCAACTTTTTTTTTGGCCAGGCAGTGTAGATGGATGGATGGATGGATGGATGGATGGATGGATGGATGGATGGATGGATGGATGGATGGATGGATGGATGGATGGATGGATAGATAGATAGATAGATAGATAGATAGATAGATAGATAGATAGATAGATAGATAGATAGATAGATAGATAGATAGATAGATAGATAGATAGATAGATAGATAGATAGATAGATAGATAGATAGATAGATAGATAGATAGATAGATAGATAGATAGATAGATGATAATGAATGGGTGTATGTATGTTTGTTTTCTCTGTTGAGTCCAGAGGTTCTTGATGCCTGCTTTTTTCTGTCTTCTCATGGAGATCTGTTCTGTGAAATCTGAGAGAAACTTCCGGCATGCCAATGTCTTTCTATAAAAACAACAATAAGTTGTCTGTTTATTGCAGGTAAGCCTCAGGCTGAGAGGCATGCTCAGTAAAGTCCAATGTTTGGGTTTAATCAGAGCACAGCGAACTCCCATAGCAACTGTGACCAATTTTGTGTGTGCAGGTGTCGGTGGTGGGTTGTTTGGGCAGAGAAAGCTCAACCACAGACAACAATACGGATTTACAAACAGACTAAAAACCAACTTTGTTTCCAGAACCGCACCCTCCACCACTAACCTCCCACCACAGATGCAGAAGCCTGAGGATGGCAAAACAGCAGTCAGTCTGTAACTCCCGCTCTAACCCCCGAGGTCGCTCTGGCTCTCAAATGAATGTTTGTGTTTCACATAGCTAAAATGTTTGTGCAGCACTTCCCCCAACAGTCGCAGTATGTTTAACACATCTGTCAAATAGGTCCTGAAGGTCCTATGTATGAGGGACACACAGATTAAAAATCTCTGCTCTGAATATCAGCTGTTATTGACGACCAACAACACGCAACAGACACAAGGAAAAGAAAAGCAAGGTTTTTATTTTTATTTTGCATTGCTTACATAATTTTTGTTTAGTTGGTGCACATCAGGACTCTATACTGGGTTCTTTATTCTATTTTTTTTTCATCCTATATATTATAATTTTCCTGCAGTTTGTCAACCTCATATAATCTGCTGGTTCTTTACAGATGATTTTTTTTATTACGAGTAAAAAGCAGCCATTAGCCCCATGTGGGTCCAGTCTGCCTGTTTATGTGTGAGGGATTGCCTTCAAGTCAATGAGTCGATGCAATCAACCGGTTTACTTAGATAGAAAACTTTGAATTAATTTGACTGGATGATCTGGTGAACTGTAAAGTGCCTTGAGATGATGTGTTGTGAATTGGCGCTATAGAAATAAACTGAATTGAATTGAAATGTAACTCAGGTTTGCATCTCAGCTTAAAACTGTGGAGATGTTTGAATAATTTCTATGTTTTGTACTTGATGAAAACAGCAAAAATTAAATTCACTGACTCAATTTAACAAAGATATGTTTGCACTAGCTTGAAGTGTTTTGTTGACTTTTTTGGGGAAAGAAAAATTGGCACATAAGAGGAGTGGAAACACATTTGTCGAATAAGTTGTTACGTAGCAAATATTTACCTTACATGACCAATCAACTTTTTTCTCTGCCAGTGTCACATTAGAAACAATTTTTCTTCCCCTGTTTTCGGCTGCCATGAGAATAAATTTTTACTTAATGCAACTCATTATATATTATTATTTATTGAAACTTCAGTCCATCAATGATCTGAAGGGCGTGCTAGTTTGCTATCTCTACTTCCTGTTTATTCCAGCCATGCATAACCTAAACATATAAACATAAAGTGAATTTGCACGGTCAGGTAAAGTCCCTTAAATCAGGGGTCTTCAACGTTTTCTAGGCCAAACTGAAAACAAACTGATGGCGAGATGGAGCGGAGACCCCCTAATTATATATATTGTGTGAAATTGTGTTATATCAGACTGGTCATATAGTCACTCTATTAAAGATGGAGTCATGTAATGAAAATAATTTCGCTCTGGGATTATTAAAGTATTTCTGATTCCTGGTTGATGGGACAGGTGTTGTGAATGAAACGGTGCCCAGCTTGAAAGAGCTCCTGTGTGTCGTTGAGTGAGCATGGATGACTGAAAGACATCTTCTGCCTCCATTTCTCTGTTTACTACAGTGTGTCGAATTCATGTTAATGTGGATTTAAAGACATTTCAATTAGTGGAAAAAATTACATCAGGGAATATAGATAAAAAGTCTAATCAACCAAAACTTTCGCGACCCCATGCAGTTCCTCCGTGGACCCTAGGAGGGCCACAGACCCCCTGTATAAGACCTCAGCTTTAAAGGATAGAAAAATATCCGATTTGCATTTTGGACCTGTTTTTTTATTATTCACATGAAATGTGAAAAAAATGGCCTTTGTGACACAAAATAAAAATTATATTAAAGTGATGTTTTGTGACTTTTAAACATATGAAACAATCACAGACAGACCAGCTTGACAAAGAATAAACGGTAGCAAATGACCATATGATCAAAACTAATATAAACTCAAATTCCTTTCATCACAGGCTTAGGACAATATGACTCAATTTAAACTGTTGCAGCCTAACAGTTTCTGGAGGGGGGGGGGGCTGTTTTTCCTTGGGGCCTCCCTGTTGGGTTTGCTGCTATTCTGTGGGTGATACCTGATGACTGTCTACATCACCCTTCCAACCATTACAACAAACTGAGAATGCAGCCGATTCGCAGATGAGGGCCTGATTTATTAAAGTTATTCATGCAAACACGACACCATCCTCATATGTGCTTTTTGTAGAGCAAAGCTGTTTTGACAGGCAAGAAGCTTCTCCATATGGTATCCCCGAAACGCCAGGGCACCATACCTGTAGCGGTTTACCAGCATTGGGAAAACCATCCTTCGCCTCTGTTTGCTATTGTACAGGCAGCATGCCAGGGTCAAACAAGAGGGGGGCATCGGAAACGCAAACTAACAAGTCAGAATTGATCTGTGGACAGATGCCGAAAAACACAGGAATAAAAAACACACAAGGGAACGTAAACGCTGGAAAAATCAAAACACAGACAGAAAGACGTGGGAAAAAACTGCTCAACAAGTAAAAAGAGGAAAAATAAAGGGAAACCAAATCCCACAGAAATATTTTATTTTTTCTAAATATCAGAACACATCTTGCTCCGGTTTGCGACTCAGTCTTGGATTTTGGCACTGATAAAACCAGTGTGCGCTCCTTTAAGTCTGGGATTTCAGCCTGGGTTAGGGCTGAAGCATGTGATTTTTATTTTCGGACAGCTTCAAAGATTCAGAGGTTTTTCAAGTGAGAACATGCCTGTGGAAAAAAGTGACAAAGTTAAAAGCAAGATTTATGTCTGTAACCCCCTGCAGGTAGGAACTTAACATCATTGCTTACCGCTGAGACAGTTCAACAAAGTCTCGTGTTAATCAGATGGTAATCATCAAAAGTGGGAGAGTCCATGATGTTTATTTAGTTCCCAAAATACATTTTGCCCCTTTTTTTATATTTTTGAAGGCTTTATTTCTTAATATAACTAATTTACAACAAATGAATATGTCTAACTAAAGGCTGAAAAAGTCCTTACAATTGGCTACTAGCTGTTCCACAGAGCCGCCATGTGTTCTGCTTGTGTTAAATGACTTACAGCCAGAGTCCATTTGCACCAGATTGAATGGCAACAGAGTAAATGGGGCTATAATTTCTTTGTAGAAAGTTCAAAAAAAATAAATAAACCTATATGATGATTTGAGTCTGTCCTTTTGCATCTAAGAATCTCCTGGGTTGAAAAGCAACGTGTGAGTTTTTCTCTGGATTCTTTGTTACCAAAGTACAGAAAAATACAAGATGAAATTATTTGCTGCTCTAAATCACATGCCTGCATGGTTATCCTGTTGGCCCTAACATTGTGGCTGGTCTAGGGTCAATCTCTATGGCTGCTGGAGACATACGCTGAGTCTTTGAGACTGAGAGAGTATTGAAAATGGTTGAAAGTTTGATAAAACAAAGTGTAAAGTAAGTTATTTCAGTTTGTTCACATTAATGATAAATCTTCCTCATGCTCCAGGGTTACCTGTGGAAAACCACAGGGATCAGGGCTAGGCAATACTATTATATATATATATAATAGTATGGGATCATTACCAAACTCACAGACCTCAGCATCAGTTAACTCATGTGTAACTGGTTGCTTGACCAGTCGGCCCCAACATGTCTGACTTTTGTCATTTTGCATAAAGAAAGTGTATACAAAACGAAATTTCGTTTTGTAAAGCTTTCATGACATTTCTGTTTCTTAAAGTGCTGTGTGATCAAATGTAAACAATGTGGGAGAAAACTGATTTTGGTTTGGTGTTTTCAGTTTGATGCAGTCTGTGACATGATGTACAGTTTTTCCAACAGTCCAGCTGTCTGATGGCAGTGGGGCAGAAGCTGTTTCAGAATCTGCTGGACCTGCATCGGATGCTTCGAAGCCTCTTCCCAGAGGGCAGCAGGGAGAACAGTCTATGGTGGGGGTGTGAAGGGTGATTGATAATCTTAACACCCTAAACACCCTAAACCACTCTCTACTCCTCTCCTCCCTCCCCAAACACGACTGCAGAAGTGTCTGTGGATCAAACATCATCATCAAGTTTGCAGACGACACCACGGTGAACGGCCTCTTCGGAGACAACAATGAGTCCGCCTACAAGGAGGAGCCAGACCTTCTAGCTGAGTGGTTCTAAAAAAATCACCAAAGACTCCACTTACCCTGGACACACACTCTTCTCACTCCTGCACTCTGGGAGGCATTACACACAAACACAAACCCCCACACACATCCACACACACCCATACACACACTATCACTTCTTTCATTGCTTTGCACTTGTGACCGTGTAATGACAGTAATGTTGAATTCCATTCTATTCTATTGATAAAATACTCAACTATATCTGGATGGATGGATGGATGGATGGATGGATGGATGGATGGATGGATGGATGGATGGATGGATGGATGGATGGATGGATGATAGATTATATTAGCTATTTCTGATTCTTACTGAAATACAAAATACAAAAAGATATGATGCATTTTGAATATAAAATAACCTTTTTTTCTTGTAAAATATTTCTGAGACAGATTTTATTGCATATTCCGTGTTATAGTGAGTCTGTTTCATCTTTAAATGCAGCTATTCATCTCCTGCTTTTCTCTGAAAAACACAGACCACTAAGATGGCTTGTAAAATAATGATTTCAGTTTCAATTAGCATGAGTAAGTGTTTACCTGTGACTCTAAGTCATGGTCCTCTAAGGAGCTGAGTTGAATAACTGCTGAAATACATCAGCGCTGCAACCAGAGACAGCTCTGGTGCGAGCCAACAGAATTGACAAAGGCTCCAGGGTAGGTGTTGAAAAGTCTTCAATAAAACTGAGCAAAAGTCTGGTTGCCTTCCAATTTAAGCCTGCTTGTGATTGCCATGACCAGGATTACTGAGAATTCACACTTGTCACGTGGTGAAAGCCAAACCTGTTGCCCTGATTGGTTTCAGGAGCTGGACTGCATTTTTGGTGTAAAATTCATATTTTGAGGTACAGCTAAGAGCAGCAAGGGTATTTTTCCAGATATTTCTATAGCACTGCATGTGGTGACTGTCCGACATAACTGAGATGTCGATTTCATCAGATGCGAAGAGTCGTGGCTGGTTACCCGGGGAGATTACAAAAGGAGGGTAATCGGTGGCAGTAGATGTACCAGTTGCGCATGTACTTGATCCATGGAATGCACTGTTTTCAGTTAGATGGGTTAGATGTCAGGTAGCAGAGAGTGGCGTCTATATCCTGGTTGAGACACTGTATGGGTTTGATAACCAGCAGAGGTGTCAAGTAATGAAGTACAAATACTTTATTACTGTACTTAAGTACACTTTTTAGGTATCTATACTTTACTCCATTACTTATTTTTCTCCCTATGTCTGATTTCTACTCATTACATTTTCACACAAGTATGTTTACTTTCTATTGATGCAGATCATTGGCGCCGGAGTGTCTAGGGTGGTTCAGGTTTTAAGGCTTGATATATTAATGAATTTAGGGGGGGCTTTTAAAATAGTAGCATGTAAATGTAAAGAACAACTGATGCAGGGACCTTAGATGCAATCAAAAGGGGTGAAACTGGCTCTGTGAGCATTAGCATTCAGTTCAGGACTTACTTAAAAACCAGCCTTTGGAAACCATAAAGCTTTGTTCAGAAAATCACAAGATACAATAGATGTAAAAACATCTATCCTTACCTCACCCGAGCTTAGAGTACCTCAGTAAGCATCGGATAAAAAAAGGAGGGTAAAAGGAGGTTTACTGTGTGATGGTTTGATGGAAAGGAGGTAAGGATGTTCAGTCCAGCTCAGCTCAGAAACCCAATTCACTAGGTTCAAAGGCACCTCTTGGAGATAGTTTAATTAGTCTGATGCAAAAAGCAGGGAAAGATCTGCAGGGCTTAAATAGATCACCTAAAGCAGCAATATCTTCACATCTCCTCAGAGCATCTCCTCAGCTGCACAGCTTCAAATCAGCAGCAGAACCAGTGGGTTGGTACCTCGGCAAACAGCGGGCCAGGGCGTTTCTGTCGGTTGCAAGCAAGGGATGACCAGGCGAAAATCTGTTAGTTTTTCTTGTCTGCATCAGAGCAGGGGGGTCACAATTAGAAGACAACGTTTAGTTCTCTCTGAATCGTAGGCAGAAGCAGCCTGCTTTTCCAGCAAACACAGTCCCTTCTCCCGAGGGTGCGGCCACGTAATATGGCTTGAGCTGAAGACTGGTGTGTCTCACCTAACAGATCCAGAGGTCACAGGGCAAAAAGGATGGGAGGAGTTTGGGTTGTGTTTTAAATGGAGATAACGTCAGGGAGGCTTGGCCTGCTTACATTATAGACATGTGATCTCTAACACGGGAGTCTGAAGTAATCTGGCTTGTGTTTTTTTGTTGGTCTTGTTGCGGGAACAAATGGAGCAGGCTAGGATGTCCTCTCTGAAGTCTTTGGAAATGGATGGGCACTACATTTCAGGGGAGAAGATAGCGATGGTCCACTTGGAACAAGGGTGGCTTGCCACCATTGGTGTGAATGGGTAAATAACTAAATGTAGTTTAATTGACTTGAAAAGACACTATAGAAGTACAGGTCATTTACCAGGGTGTTAAGTCAATGTAGAAGCATGGAATCAATGAATGCTTTGATAATCGACAGATGAAGGGACATAGATGGTAGTCTGTGAAGGGGGTCTGGGTTCTGGTTCCTTCCTAAGAGCACAGGCGATGATTTCTTTGATCTCTTATGTTACCAGGACAACACAACTCTACCCTCCAACACTCTGCACTCCAACATAACACCCTCTAACCAATGCAGCCACTCCCCAAGTGCAACCTTGATGGTGAGGAGTTACTGGTCCTTCACGTCATAGTTCAATTAAGGATTAATTTTATTTTTTCAGAATCCTGAATTTAGCTCCTCAAATTTAAATTTAGCTGAATTTAGAATATGAATTTAGTTTCTGAGAGCCATATGTATATCTAAAGCTTTTGAGCTTGTTTGAATCACCGATTATAAATAACGCTAACAGCTGGTGGGAAGAAGGATCTGTTATAATGCCCCTTTGTGCACCTAAGATGCAGCAGTTCGTCCCTGAAGAGTTTTCCAGCTATGCAACAATTACATTGGAGATATTTTTAAGCAGTGATGTTATTTTTACCAGAGTCATTTGGTCTCCCACAAACCTGACCTAGGTGGAGGTGGCTTCCTGGAACACTGCTAGCCTTTCCTAGGAGCTTAACTAAGGCACTACATCTCCTTGGTAGATAAGCTTCTATAACAAACTACAATATAGAATATGGCTAACTATATCACCACGCCGCTTCTAATGGAGCTTCCCCTGTAATCCAAAAGACATAAGCATTCATCATCATTGTTGTTAATCTAATCCTGTTTAATTTTCCTCTTCATAAGAGTCCACTATCTTAACATCAGTTCTGAACTTGTTCTCACTTTATGTGAGGAACTCTATATCAGAATCGTTATTGTCTTTACAGACTCAGAGAAAAATTTTGATTGAGACACTTAACTCCTAATTAACTCTCTTAATTCACAGACAAAATTAAAATGCTTTGCAGAGAAATTAACATTGGAAGTCTTTAGAAATTCCTTAAAAAGTAAGAGATAAACAAAAAAACATATTTGACAATGTAATTTGTAAGTCAGGAGGAAAAGTGGATCACTTATAGCAGCTAAAAAACATTATTATAGAACAAGTCTATGAATGGATATTCTTCATGTAATTGACTGTTTCGTTCTCTACACAGGGTAATTCCCTTTTCAGCTCTGGGAGAGAAACTGATTTTAATCCTGTTTGTTCTAGGTTTAATGAACCGCCTTCCAAATGGAAGTGGGATGAACAGACCATGGCTTGGGTGGTGGGTTCTGTGCCAATCTGTCGGCCCTTACTGCACTTGTGTTACATAAGCCAAGTCTGAATTTGAAAGTTGCCACTACCACCTGTGCTAGATTTTTTTACTCTTCTGTTCCTTGATGGCAAAGATGGCAGGGATAAGAACACAATCCGTGTGTTGAGGATCAGTGGGGCAGATGTGAGTTGCCCCACCTAGGGCCTGTTGGTGAGGGAGTCCCTGATCCGGGAGCAAACCGCCGCAGATAAGCCCAGGTTGAGGAGTTTCAGGGTCAGAGTATCGGGAAGGATGGTGTCTAAGGCTGAGTTGAAGACTTCCAAAAGCATCCTAATATAGGTGTCAGGATGTTGCAGTCAGAGCTGGAGTGCTAACAAGTGATCCCCGTCCAGGCAAACTGCCGGCTGTCCAGGCCAGCAGTGAGAACATCCTTTATGTACCTCATGATGACTGGGGTCTGAGCAACAGTGTGATATTCACTGAGGCAGGGGGTGTTTTCGTTTATGAGAAGATGTACAATGTGTCATGATGGGTACTATTTCTAGCCCGAATGCAGAACACCAGGAGACAGAGGAAAAATTTCACAATTTATTGGAGAAACCACAGGCAGGGAACTGATGCAGGAAACAGATCTGGGGCTGGTCACACGGGGTTTGCAGTTCAGTGGTTCAGGCTGAGCGTCAGGTGGAGGGAACCAGTTGGGTCCAGAGACAGAGGGTTCAGCAGAGAGCTTAGCAGCGGCAAAGCTTGGCTTCAGGCTTGTGAGGTTCAGACCTTGAATTGTTCTCCTAGTTCTCTCCAGAGAACTGGCAGGGAGATGCAGGCTGAGGTTCTTCAGGTTTGGCTTCTCAGAGCAGGCAGGCAGGTTTCCCAAACATGAGCTCCACCAGAGCTCCAGGATTCAGTCAGGATCTTCCTAGAAGAACAGAGAGGACAAAAACTGATCAGGATCTGGTTCAAGGTTTCAGGAGAGTCAGAGAGTCAGACAGACTGGTTGGCTCAGGTTGGCTACCATGACTTATTCAACACTCTGGCGCCGAAAGGAAGCTCAGCCGCTGCTTATAAAGCTGGTCTCCTGATGACTGATGGATCTCAGGTGTGGTCCTCAGCTCAGCTCCAGGAGACCAAGGGGCGCCCTCTGCTGGAGGAAGGTGAACAGACCTCCAGATCCCAACACTACCCCCCCCCCTCAAGGGTGACTACCAGACGCTTCAGATCAGACCTAGGAAAACAAGGGAAACAAAAAACAACCCACCCAGGGCGGGCGGAGGGGGCACCAGGCAGGAGGGCAACCAAAAAAAAACAAAAACAAAAACTGAGTCCAGAATAAAAAGCGATCCACTTAAGGTGGATGAAAACAAAGAAAGTCCCAGAGGATTTACAAGAGGACCGCCGGTCGCAGCTCAGAAACAGGTTCGGAGGGGAGGGGCCGCCCACTGCGGCACAGGAGCAGATCCACAGGGAACCGCCAACCGCGGTCCCAAAACAGGAACAGAGGAGACCGCCAACTGCGGCTCTGGCAGCTGCATGGAGGAAGCCTTCCACGACGACATAGGTGCAACCTCCGAGGTGTCCTGGAGCGCCCACCAAGGGTTCCTGGATGCTCGGGGCGGCCGCAGAGGGGCTCTTGTAGGTTCGGTGGAGCGGGGACAGGTTGACTGACAGGAGGCGGACCACGATTCTACGTGCCTTTTTGTCCAATCGATATGAGGGTTGTGTTGCTCCAACCACTCATATCCCAGAACCAGGGGAGAACAGGCTGAAGGAAAAACAAAAAAGGTAATGGTTTTGCTGTGATTACCAGAAACTTGAAGCTGAAGAGGCTGAGTCTTGTGGGTAACTTGGTGTAGACTCTTTCCATCTATGGCTGAGACTTTAAGAGGCTTCCTCAGACGGATGGTCTCAATCTTCAGATGTTGAACCAGATTAGAGCCTATAAGGTTTCTCTCACAACGGGAGTCTATGAAGGCTGACAGAGTGAGAGTCTGATCAGAACAGAGTTGCAGGTAACAGTAGATGAGGAGATTTTCTATCTTGTAGATTGTTCGCCAGACTCCTCATAATTTCCGGAGAGCCCCGACTCCTTATCTACGCTGGACAGGACGAAACGAAGTGTCCAGGTTTTCCACAGTAAATGCAAAGTTTCTTCTTAAACCTTCTTTGCCTCTCATCGGGTGTGAGCCTAGTGTGGCCAATCTGCATAGGCTCCCCCTCAGGTGATTCTAAAGCTGGAGAAACAAAATGAGTTCTAGACACAGGATCAGATACAGGTTGGGCATGGCTTTCAGTTCTGAACTCCTCTTCAGGAGAAACAAAGGAGGACGAGACGTCCCTTCTCTTAGCCTTAGAAACGGAAACAGGTAAAATATGACCCTTAACTTTTGGCTTGGATCTGGTTCGCAGACGGTTATCCAGGCTAATAGTCAATTTGATAAGGTCTTCCAGAGTTTCAGGTTCATCGATCGAGGCAAGTTCGTCCTTAATAACTTCATTTAAAGCCATGAAAAAAGCACTCTTAAGTGCACTCTCATTCCAACCAGAAGCTGCGGCTTTGACCCAAAAGTCAATAGAAAAGTCTGCCACAGTCTGATTTCCTTGTCTTAAACTGAGCAAGGCGCGAGAGTCAATGGATCTTTCTGAGTCTTGATTAAAGACCTTTGAAAATTCTGTTATGAATTCTGCGAAAGTGCACGGAAAACTGGTTTCAGAGGGAAATCTAGCCTCTGCCCATTCAAGAGCTCTTCCAGTCAGTTCTGATAGGATGAAGGCCATTTTTCATTATCGTTAGAAAAACTGGCAGGCGAGTGCTCAAAAATTCATCTGCACTGGAACAAAAATCCCTTACATTTGTTTGGGATACCTGAGAATCTCTCCGGAAGTGACGGGCGGAATTCCGGAAGTGACGTGACTGGTTCTGACCTCAGAGGCGGATCTGGTTCCGGAACAGGAACTTGAGCTGGCTCCGCTCTGGGAGTAGCTTCGAAAAAACGGGCTAAGTTCTGCAACATCCCAAACACCCCATCAAGACGTGTGTGAAACTCACGAATGGTGTTGGCTAACCCCTCGGCTAGATGATCGTGTCTCTCACGAAAGGAGGTGTGGAGGTTCTGAATCTGAATCTTTTGTTCCTCCAACATCATTCCGAGTGCCTCTGCTGGGCTAGTCTGTTGGCCAGAGTGTTCTGTCATGATGGGTACTATTTCTAGCCCAAATACAGAACACCAGGAGACAGAGGAAAAAGTTCACAATTTATTGGAGAAACCACAGGCAGGGAACTGATGCAGGAAACAGATCTGGGGCTGGTCACACGGGGTTTACAGTTCAGTGGTTCAGGCTGAGCGTCAGGTGGAGGGAACCAGTTGGGTCCAGAGACAGAGGGTTCAGCAGAGAGCTTAGCAGCGGCAAAGCTTGGCTTCAGGCTCGTGAGGTTCAGACCTTGAATTGTTCTCCTAGTTCTCTCCAGAGAACTGGCAGGGAGATGCAGGCTGAGGTTCTTCAGGTTTGGCTTCTCAGAGCAGGCAGGCAGGTTTCCCAAACATGAGCTCCACCAGAGCTCCAGGTTTCAGTCAGGATCTTCCTAGAAGAACAGAGAGGACAAAAACTGATCAGGATCTGGTTCAAGGTTTCAGGGGAGTCAGAGAGTCAGACAGACTGGTTGGCTCAGGTTGGCTACCGTGACTTATTCAACACTCTGGCGCCGAAAGGAAGCTCAGCCGCTGCTTATAAAGCTGGTCTCCTGATGACTGATGGATCTCAGGTGTGGTCCTCAGCTCAGCTCCAGGAGACCAAGGGGCGCCCTCTGCTGGAGGAAGGTGGACAGACCTCCAGATCCCAACACAATGATGGAGGACGTCAGGCAGACAGAGATGCTATAGGGGGAGGTTGAAGTTGTACAGAAAAAAATCCACTAGTTGGTCACCTGAGAAGCTGGTATTGAAAAAAAAACCCAAAAAAACGCTGGAAAATATTCTGACCTCCTGCTGCGTGGAAGGTCAAAGCATTTCCATAGCTTTAATGCATCAGGCAAAGCTGGCTCAGAGCTAAAAAACTGTTCAATATTCGCTTTTGGTCTGTTTTGTCCCTAGTGTCTGTACTTTATCTGTTGGATACCCTTTATTAGCTCTCTCCAGGCCCTGATGTGTGATGGTTTGTCTCTTGATCTTTTCTTTTTTTTTACAGTGGGTTGACAGGAAAGGGAGTACAAGAGAGGGGGAGAGACAGGAACACAGATCAGATTTGAACCCAGGTCAGCCACGCTGAGGACTAATGCCCTGTGTATATATGGGTTGTGCATGCTAACCGCTGCACCACCGAAGCACACCCACGAATCAGAATTTGACCTGTCTGCATGCACGTTCATGTGGAAGTAGTGTTAGCAGCATTAGCAGTGATCCGTGTTTGGTTGTGTTTTGCCTCACATTGGTCCCAATCTTTTATGCTAATGTGAAACTTGCAAAAAATTATTATTTTTTTGTGCTTTTGCTCTCTTCTTTAAGGATTGCATATGCATATACATGTGCTTACAATATTTCATTAATGTAGTTCTTAATTTGGTTTAGCTTTACATAATTAAAGGTAGAGTGAAGGATTTTTGTGATTTTTTTAAAAGTCCTGCCCACTCCACTTTGGAAAAAAAATGCACAACCCTGTACCTGCTCCCGAGAGGGGATACCTATTAAACACATTCAACAGCGTGCAAAAGCCCATTTTTCCTTGTTATTGCTCTGTTTTATAGTTGCTGTTTGCATCGCTCATACAAGCTTACTTTCCAAAAGAAGATTAGCATTTTTCCCATTATGTCAGACTCACCACCGGTAAGTGAAAATGTGGACGGCACATTGGACAACCTTATATCACCAGAATGATTGATAATTATTTTGATGCTCGAACCGAAAAAATACCATCCTCCACTTTATCTTAATCTGTCAATAACTGTTGGAAAGAAATTTGATGATACATGTTTTTACAGTGAACATTACAAAAAAGTTACCAAGAAGTGCAGTAATCGCAACAGTAACAGGTAATGTTCCTCCCTCTCTCCACAGAGTGTTCCAGAGTTGAAATTAATGAAATCCAGCTTAAACCACAGAGTGGCGTTGGCTTGATTCATTCCTGAAGTGTCCATAGAGTGTAAAAACCACTTCTAAACATGTCTAAAAACTGACATCACGCTCTGGCATGTCCCAAAACCTTAAGCGCTGTAACCTGAGGGAACACATTTAGAAACAGAGATAAGGGTCTTTAACATGACAGGAAAGGGTGGAATGAGAAGAAGTTGGTTTCACAACTGCATTAAACAGCTTGGCCACATCAAAGGAGGTGTCAGAAATCACACCCAGATTCCTGACTGAGGGAAGGACCCAGCTAGAGACAAGCTGATTGATCTTAGAGACTGAGGCCCCGTCCACACGAAGTCAAAAGGAACACGAAACGCTGATATTTTCCAGAACGTTTGTCGTAAAGACGGCGACGTAAAATAAATGTGATCGTCCACACGAATGCATGAAAACGCTGCAAAATGTATGCCAGGCCTGTAAGTGGCGCTGTGGTGCCAAAGCAAAAATAGGCGAAGAAATGTTGGGCATGCACACTAATATTTATACATGGTTGCCCTGCGGGTCCATTTTCGTGGTTCGGTCAAATTCAGGTGCTGAACTATGTCGTCGATATTGCTCTGTTCTTCCTGGCGATATTCCAGAAGAAGAAGATTCTGTTGTAAGCCCGACAGCAGGGTGAGTAGCATTAGCAGCAACCATTCAACACAGTACGGCGCCATTGTTGTTGTGATACTATGTCGCGCATGCGTGTTTAGAGGCGACGCTATGACGCATGCGTGTAAAAAAAGAAAATGCGGTTAGAGCTTAAAGATGGAAACGCGAAAACGGCGTTTCAAAATCTTCCCACTCTGAAGGCTGAATAAAAAAAAGATCGTTTACAGACCCCCGAAATGCCGGCTTCGTGTGGATGAGAGGCTGGTTTGGTGAAAAATTTGTGCGTTTAGGCCAGGGTTTGACTTCGTGTGGACGGGGCCTGAACTATAGCACTATATAGCCTATATATATATATATATATATATATATATATATATATATATATATATATATATATATATATATATATGTATATATATATATATATACAGTATATATATGTAGAGAGAGAGAGAGAGAGAGAGAGAGAGAGAGAGAGGAAGAGGGAGGAGTAAAATAAGTATCTAAACACCCTGCTATTCTGCAAGTTTTCCCACTTAGAAATCATTGCGCGGTCCGAAATTGTCATCGTACTTGCATGAATGATTAAACTGAACATCATTGATCTCACAATGAAGAAATTTACCTCTGCGTCTGCGTTGCACCTGGGGACCAATCAGGGATTAAGGGTTTTACTCAGGGACCCAGAGTGTAGACTGTGGGGATCAAAACAGTAATGATCCTGGCACTGGAGCTGATTCTGCTTCACTGTGGTTCAGTCTCCACCCTCCTTGCAATTAACCTCTAATAATTCCCTTAACCGTGTTTGGAGAAAGGATAATGATATGCACCATCCCAAAAACACCATCACTACTGTGAGGCCTTGGGGGTGTAGCGTCATGCTTTGGGGCTGTTTTTCTGCACATGGGACTGTACTGTATTAAGGAGAGGATGAGCAGGGCCATGTAAGATTTTGGCATACAACCTCCTTCCCTCAGTTAGAGCATTGAAGAGGGGTCGAAGCTGGGTCTCCCAACATGTCAATGAACCGCAAAAAAAACCCCAGCCAGGATAAACAAAGAGTGGCTCTGGAAGAAGCATTTCAAGGTTCTGGCGTGGCCTAGCCAGTCTCCAGACCTAAACCCAATAGAGAATCTTTAGAGTGAGCTCAAACTCTGTGTTTCTCAGCAACAGTCCAGAAACATGGCTGATCTAGACAAGATCTAAGTGGAGGAGTGGGCCAAAAAGTGCCGTTAAAGAAAGATTTGAAATTAAGGATAAAAGATAAACAATAAGTTTTAAATAATGCCAACTCAATCAACACTAGCCTTGTATTATGAAAGTGCTGTTAGTCTGAAATGTACTGAGCAAATATATATATATATATATATATATATATATATATATATATATATATATATATATATATATATATATATATATATATATATATATACAAGCTACAGACAGAACAGCATTTGGCTGTTCTGTCTGTAGCTTAGCAGTGTTGACAACTGTGGAAGGCGGAATGTAAACAGTTACCAAGAGAACAATGTTAAACTCTCTGGACAAATAATATGGCCAGAAACCAACTGCCAACAGTTCAATATCCTGAATGCAGTGAGAAATCTTCACAGCAGCATGTTCTGGATGACATCAGCTTTATTCACATACAATGCCAAACCCACCTCCCTTTAGTGTTCCAGTACTCTTAAAAGCTCTGTCAGCTCATATGGTCCGAAAGCCTGGCAGAGAGACACTTCAGTTAGCCCCCTTGGTTTACTCCTGAGCTCCGTCTCATGAAAGCCAAAGGTCGGCAACTGGAACGCCTCCACAAAAAAACTGGTCTCTCCATACACAAAGAAATGCATAAAACTCATCTACTTCAATATTCAAATTCAATAGCCATTACTAAATCAAATTACTATTCTGACCTTATCTGTTCCAATGATGGAAATTCCAAGTCTCTCTTTTCCATAATGCATAAGATCTTTGACCCCCCTGATACCCTGCCTTCTTACATGTATTCTACTCAGACCTGTAATTCTTTGTTAACCTTCTTTAATGAAAAAATCTGCTCCATTCACCAGCATTTATATATGACCGCCTTGCCTCCCACTTCCCCTCCGCCCCTCCCCCGTAGCCAGTCATTTTTCTCCTTCCTAATGCCCACTTCTACTGAAATTTCTGACCTCATTCAAAAATCCAAGTCCTCTACCTGTTCTCTTGACCCCCTCCCCACAGCTCTGTTCAAAACCTGTCTTACCTCCCTCCTCTCCTTCATTACTTCCATTTTTCATTCCTCACTCTCCTCTGGTATTGTTCCTTCACTTTTCAAAACTGCATCTGTCTCCCCGATTCTGAAAAAACCTGGTTCTGATCCCGCTAACTTTAATAATCTTCGTCCCATTTCTAATCTTCCCTTTATCTCTAAAATACTTGAAAAAATTGTGTCTGCTCAACTCCACACCTTTCTTATCCTCAACAGTCTTTACAAGCCTTTCCAGTCTGGTTTTCGCCCCTCTCATAGCACTGAAACTGCCCTAATAAAAATCATAAAACGATCTCCTTATAGCTGCTGACTCTGGACTCCTCTCCATCCTCATCCTTCTTGATCTCAGTGCAGCCTTTGATACCATTTCTCATCCCATTCTCCTCAATAGACTATCCTCTCTTGGCATCTCTCACATCCCTCTTGACTGGTTCCGCTCATATCTCTCCGACCGCACTCAGTTTATTCAGCTCAAATCTTTCACTTCGCACCCTTGCCCTGCCACTTCTGGCGTTCCTCAAGGCTCAGTTCTTGGCCCCCTCCTCTTCATCACTTACCTTCTTCCCCTTGGCAGTATTTTCCGGAAATTCAACATTCACTTTCACTGTTATGCGGATGACACCCAGCTTTATTTATCCAGTAAACCCACTTCCTCACTCCCCCCCTTGTCCCTTACTAACTGCCTACTTGAAATTAAAGACTGGTTCACCTCAAACTTACTTAAACTAAACAGTGATAAAACAGAACTCCTCCTCGTTGCCACTAAATCCACCCTATCAAAAATCAAAAGTTTCTCACTACCCATTGACAACTCCTTAGTCTCCCTCTCCCCTCAGGTCAAGAGTCTGGGTGTCATCCTCGACTCCTCCCTCTCCTTTCAGTCTCACATAAAAACAAAATTACCAGGTCTGCATACTTCCACCTTCGCAACATTAACCGTCTCCGTTCCTCCCTCACCACTCATACTGCCTCTGTCCTTATCCACAGCCTCATCACCTCCCGTATTGATTATTGCAATTCTCTTCTTTTTGACCTCCCTCATAAATCTCTCCATAAACTTTAGCTTCTTCAGAACTCAGCTGCTCGTGTCATCACCAGAACCCCCTCCTTCCATCATATTTCCCCTGTTCTTCACCAACTCCATTGGCTCCCAGTTCAATTCAGAATTCAATTTAAAATCCTTCTCTATACTTTCAAAGCCATCCATAACCTTGCTCCTCCATATCTGTCAAACCTCCTTCACATTGCCACCTCCTCCCGCTCCCTTAGATCCTCCTCCTCCATCCACCTCACTGTACCCCCAGCTCGACTTGTCACCATGGGGAGCAGAGCCTTCAGCCGCTCTGCACCCCAGCTCTGGAACTCACTTCCTCCCGACCTCCGCAGTATTGACTCTCTCCCCTTATTCAAAGCCAGACTCAAAACTCATCTGTTCTAGCTCGCTTATCTGTGAATATACTGCTCTTTTCCCTATCCATGATTGTTTTTTGTTTTTATGTTCCTGTATCTGTATTTTGTGTTTTCATCTCTTTTTATTTATTTTTTGTATTATTTGTAAAGTGACCTTGAGTGTCAAGAAAGGCGCTGTTAAATAAAATGTATTATTATTATTATTATTATTATTATTATATGATCCTGCAGCAAACCATATAATACCGCATTTCCAACGATCTGACTAGGTTCTTTCTGGGGCTTGGAGTTACTCTAACTTGTTTCCTAAAAATCTCACATTGTCCAAAATGATTGATGAAAGAGGTGGCTTAAATTTCATGCTCTTCTCTCTTCTCCTTCCTCCTGCTCTGAATCCCCACCCTGCAAAACATTTAAATTTACATAGGTGTTTTTTTTTTTCTTAAAATAAGTGCTTTTTTTTTCTTGAATTGAGGTGGAAAGTGAGACATTTTGCCAATGGAGCTAGACAATTTACATTTAAAATTAGAAAAAAATAATTTTATTTTCTTGTTTCAAGTGCATATTATCTAATTATCTGATTCTAAGAATGAAATACTCATCCCATTGGTAAACTATCTCATTTACCTACTCATATTAATGGTAAATAGTGCATTTTCCAGTGCAGTACCTTATTTTTAACTCAGCAGTTACTTGCAGAGGTATTTAAAGTACCATTTCTTCTTTAGAGATGTTGATCAGCTGCTCCCAGGTGTAAAAAAAAATCCACTTGCTATGGTTGCTATTGTTACTCATAAAAAAAGGGTCCAAAAAAGAAATAAAAATCTGTGAAAATAAAAAAAAATCTGAGAAAAAAGAAATGGATCCATAGACGAAGGAAGGATCTAAAGTTCTCCTAGAAAACAATATCAGAATCAAGCCAGCAGAGCTTCTCAACCTTAAGCAGCACAATTATAGAAGTCTGGAAAAATGTTGAACACAAATCTAACTTTATACTGCTGATGGGTTTTTGTTGTTGTTTTTTTTTTTTTGTTTTTTACATCTATCTATAGCAACTTCTATTATTAGACAATATGGTAGAATCTCAGGGTATACGATGGATTTTAAAAGTCTGAGGCCCTGCTGCTGGGAATTCAGAGGGAGGGAGGGACCTGTCATGGCTTTCCTTTTAGGTGGTCAAACATGCTTGGACATACTTAGCCATTAGTGTCAGTAAATACTTTTGAGCCTTACAAATTAAATTTTAAAACAGGTTTAACCTAAGTCAGAAAGGATTTGAATAGGTAGTTTGACCCCCCACTGCCACAGCTGGGTAGGATAAATTTGATAAAAAGGATTATCCCTCCCACATTCCAGGATAACTTATCCCATGCAAATGTTGACTCCTAACATCAACAGAACAGCATTCTTTGAAATGAAAAAAAACTTGTCTGAATAAAAATGACTGGGGAAGTAGTCTATGCTTAAGAGGAAGACTTTGTAACTGCCAAATCGGGAGGGGGTTGATATCAGGGTAATTATAAGTCCTTCTTGCACAATCTTGAGTCACATGTGGACAGTTGGTCTTATAAGGCTCTCTCATTGCTTTCACTTTTATCCGTGGAGTTAGCTGAACTACAAGCAAGGGTTAGAAGCAACAACTTACAGCATATAACACAAAAAGTTTGGCATAATATTATGACTCCCATTTGGAGGGGGGAATAGTCAAGTGTGGTAAAGCCAGTTATTAAAAATATAGCCTTTTCTTTCCAGCATGGATCTTAATATGTTTATTAACTGCTATCTTTTTTTCTTTTTTTTCTTTTTTTTGGAATGTCTTTTAGACATATAAAAATGAAATGATTTTACCGGCAATTTTACAACCATCCAAGTTTCCTGAGTAATCAGCCAATAATTAACTGTTGGGATCCTGAGGCTTGCCCACCAGAGGGCGCCGAGGATCCTCTTCTGTTTTTTGTTTTCTGTTAGGGACTGGGGTTACTGTTGGGATCTGGGGATGTACCACCTTCCACCAGCAGAGTGCGCCGTGGGTCTCCTGGACAGCACACCTCCAGCACACCTGGAGCTCGTCTACTCATCAGGAACCTTCCCTACATAAGCAGCTGCCAGACCTTCCTTCGACGCCGCAGTGTTGACCTTAGTTTGGTTAGCAACCTGAGCCTCTGTTACCAGAAAGAATCTAAGTCATCTCAAGTGAGAAACCTGATTCTAATCTGCCTCTGTCTTTGCTCACAGGAAACCTGTCTCAAGTCTGAAGCTCTGGGTGAGCTTAACCAGCCTGCCAGCCCTGGTGAGCCAAACCTGAAGATTCCAATCTGGATTTTCTCCTGCTGCTCTTAGAGAAGAGCTGGAAACTCTGATCAAGGTCTGCCATTCAAACTCAGAAGCTAGACGCTGCTGCTGCTTGTGCACTCTGCTGAACCAACAGTCTCTGGACCCAACGGTTCCCTCTCTCACAAGCAAAGCCTGGACTCCTTCAAGGTAGACTCAGAATTATCTAAAGACTCAATTAATCATCTGACTGCCTGGCTAATCAAACTGTCCATCTCTGCAGACATCAGTGAACCCAACCCGGACCAGTACCTGATCCAGTTCTTGTCTTTGTGTCTAAACATATTCAATAAACTCTGTTAAACTTTTACTCAGCCTCCGTTTGTGTTCTGCATGTGGGTTTAACCTAGAACCAATCATGACATTAACCCAGATTGATTTTAAAGAAACCACCCTCCCATTAAAGAAAATGATAAATTCACAAAACTGAAAAATGCAATAATAAATACAATTTAATTAAATGATAAATTAGTAAATTATTGATTAAAATTTTTATTTAAAAAAAATCTATTCTAAAAACTGTCTCAGACAAATCAAAGTACCTTGCAGATGAACGGTGCAGAAGTCTGAACATGTTGGGAGCTGGAGAAGTACCACCTTCCTCCAGCAGAGTCCGCCATGGATCCTCCTGAGCTGAGCCTCCTGCACAGCTGAAGCTCATCCCATCATCAGAGGATCCACAGTATTTAAGCTGTCTTCAGACCTTGCCTCAACGCCGCAGTGTCTTATCCAGTTGGTTAGCACCTAAGCCTAGTATCTCTGAGAACCTTTGTTGACTTTTGAATCCAGACTGGATTCTAACCTTTGTCTCTGTCTTCCAGGAAACCTGTTTTTCTCCTGTGAAGCTCAGGAGGAGCTTAACCTGCCGAGCCTGCCCTCTGAGCCAAACCTGAAGTCTCTCTCTGGATTTTCCTTGCAGCTCTGGACCAAGAGCTGGAAACTCAAAGCCAAGGTCAGCTCATTCTCAAGAAGTAAGACGCTGAAGCAGTTAACGGACTCTGCTGAACAAACTATCTCCGGACCCAACAGTTTCCCTCTCAAGGCTTTAACCAAGAACCCTCAAGGTACAAATCTGAAACTGTCTGAATCAAACTCCTCTGAGCAAACGCTAACTGAACTGTCTCCCACGCAGACTCCAGTGAACCAGTCCCCAGGCCAGAACCAGAACCAGTGATTAAACTGTGCTTGTGACAATAAACATTGTTAAACCTTTTATTTCTGTTTCCGTCTCCATGGTGTTCTGCATAACTGGGTCTCACTAGAGAACCCATCATGACAGAACACTGCGGCCAAACACAAGGCCCAGCAGATCACCTCCGCCGTCGATTGGAGGAGCAAGATGCCCAAATCCAGGGACAAACTCAAACCCTCCGTGAGTTATATCGTTTGGTTGAGACCCACAATCATATGCTTCAGTGTTATGCTAATTTTATGAGCAATGCTAATGCCACGTCGGCAGCGCAACCATTTCCGGGTCCAGTTCCGCCTCCGAGGTCACCAGCAGTGACGTCATCAGAGTTCCGCCCAAGCCTACCTGAAAAATTCTCTGGTAATATGAAAGACTGCAAGGGATTTTTGTTTCAATGCCGTTTAATCTTTCAGAACTCACCTGGCAGTTTTCCTACAGACTATAAGAAGATAACTTTCATTCTTTCCCAATTGACAGGAAGAGCCCTGGAATGGGCTCAGGCAAGGTTTGCCTCCGATGAAAGCCTCAGTTGTCGTTACCCTGAGTTTATTTCTGAATTTTCTCAGGTATTCAATCAAGAAACTGATCAAACCCTTGACTCTCGTGCTCTTTTCAACATTAAACAGGGAAATTCCTCAGTGGCGGAGTTCTCACTTAACTTCCGGGTTAAAGTGGCAGCCTCCGGATGGAACCCAAGCGCTTTAAAGGGAGCTTATTTTATGGCTTTGAATGAAAGCATCAAGGATGAACTAGCAACCCTCGACGAACCTGCAACACTTGAGGAATTAATCCGTCTGACGATAAAATTGGACAACAGAATCCGAGCTAGAAACAGCTCCAAGTCTAGAAATCTGGGTTCTGTTTCTTCAGCCCCTGCTTCTAATAATGTGACTGTTTTTTCTGCTCCCACAGAACAGTTGTCCAAACCAAGATCTAAAGTCCAGTCTCTCCCTTTGCCTGTTCAGGCCTCTCATTTCGGAGAGATGGATGCCGAACCCATGCAGGTTGGACATACCAGGCTCACTCCAGAGGAAAGACAAAGACGTTTTTTGAGCAAACTATGCATCTACTGTGGTGAGAGTGGTCACTTCATCGCTTCATGTCCAGTTAAATCAAAAGCCTGGGCCCGCCAGAGGTTCTGAGGAGTCTGGTGGGCCATGATAACTCTAAAAAATCTCCTCGACTTATGCTCCCCGCCACTTTGTTTTGCTCAAATCAAAGCCTCTCTTTTTCTGCCTTCATCGATTCAGGCTGTGAACGAAATTTAATTGATTCAAAGCTTGTCCAGCAGCTTCAAATTGAAACCATTCCCCTGACCCAGTCTCTTAGTGTCTCAGCAATTGACGGGAAAAAACTCCACCAGGTTACCCATCAAACTCAACCACTCGAGCTACTACTCTCAGGTAATCATCGTGAAACCATAACATTTTTTGTTTTTCCCTCCGCATGCTCTCCCCTGGTGCTTGGATTCGAATGGTTGGAGAAACATAATCCACATATTAACTGGACTGATTGTCATGTGGAATCGTGGTCAACGTTATGTCACGAAACATGCCTCCGTTCAGCAGCCCCTGTGGTGGGGTCTCCTAGAGGTGGGGGGGAGATGGACTCTCCTGACCTTTCTTCTGTCCCTTCTGAGTACCATGATTGGGCTCCTGTCTTCAGTAAGGTCAGTGCTACGTCCCTTCCACCACACAGACCATATGACTGTGCGATCGAGCTAATACCTGGAGCACCTCTACCCAGCAGTAGACTATACAATATTTCCAAACCAGAACGAGAAACCATGGAAAAATACATAAACGAGTCTTTAGCTGCTGGGATAATTCGCCCATCTTCTTCCCTGTTGGGTGCAGGTTTCTTTTTCGTCGGCAAGAAGGACGGTCCTTTAAGACCATGTATTGATTACAGAGGCCTGAACCAAATAACAATTAAGAACAAGTACCCTCTTCCACTTATTGCCTCAGCTTTTCAACCTGTACAAGGGGCAACTGTTTTCACCAAACTAGATTTGAGGAACGCTTATCATCTTCTTAGGATCCGTGACGGAGATGAGTGGAAAACAGCCTTTAAGACCCCCTTGGGCCAGTTCGAATATTTGGTCATGCCCTTTGGTCTTACAAATGCTCCTGCCTGCGTCCAAGCCCTTGTGAATGACGTTCTCAGAGACTTATTAAATGTGTTCGTGTTCGTCTACATAGATGACATACTCATTTACTCTAAAGACCTCTCAGAGCATTAAAAACATGTCCGCCTTGTGTTGCAAAGATTACTGGAGAACAAACTTTTTGTCAAGGCCGAGAAATGTGAGTTTCATCACCTTTCAGTCACCTTTTTGGGGTTTGTGCTCGAGGGCGGGCAGGTTAAGCCTTCTGAGGATAAAATAAGGGCAGTTTTGGAGTGGCCGGTTCCGGAAAACCGCAAGCAGCTACAGAGATTCCTGGGTTTCGCCAATTTTTATCGCCGATTCATCAGGAACTATAGTCAGACAGCTCTTCCTCTAACCTCCTTAACCTCAGTCAAACGAACCTTTCAATGGACCCCTGAGGCACAAACCGCATTTGAGAAACTGAAATCTTTGTTTTCCAGAGCACCCGTGTTAATCCAGCCTGATCCTTCCAAACAATTCTTCCTCGAAGTAGACGCTTCCGACTCTGGTGTGGGAGCTGTCTTATCTCAAGGACTCGACACTGATCAAAAGATTCATCCTCGTGCCTTTTTCTCTCGAAGACTTTCCTCCGCAGAGCAAAACTACGATGTTGGAGACCGAGAACTACTGGCCATCAAGTTGGCACTGGAGGAATGGAGACACTGGCTGGAGGGAGCTGAGCACCCGGTTCTCGTTTGGACGGATCACAAGAACCTTGCTTACATCCAGTCAGCTAAACAAGCCAATCCCCGTCAATCAAGGTAGTCCATATTCTTCTCTCGTTTCAATCTCATTATCTCCTACAGACCCGGATCCAAGAATGTCAAACCCGATTCTCTCTCTCGTCTATACTCCGTTGATCAACCCGAGACGCCTGAACCTGTCCTTCCCGCATCATGCACTGTTGGAGTGGTCACCTGGGAGATCACCGATCTAATTAATTCCGCCCTGGCTTCAGAACCTGACCCAGGTAATGGTCCTGCTAACCGAACCTATGTACCTTCTTCAGTCAGATCTCGCCTAATACAGTGGATGCATGCTGCTAAGTTCTCTGCCCATCCGGGGGTGAGCAGAACCGTCGCTTTGATTTCAAGACGTTTCTGGTGGCCAACTCTTCACAGAGATGTCAAGGAGTATGTGTTGGCCTGTTCCACCTGTGCTAGAAATAAAACCTCACATCAACCTCCCTCAGGCCTGTTACAACCTCTTCCAGTTCCCTCGCGTCCATGGTCCCATATAGCTATCGACTTCGTCACTGGTCTTCCCATCTCCCGAGGTATGTCCACAATCTTCACCATCGTTGATCGATTCTCGAAATCCTGTCATCTCATCCCTCTCAGGAAACTTCCCACGGCTTTTCAAACCGCCCAGCTCCTGGTGAAACACGTCTTCCGTCTTCATGGCATTCCCCAAGAGATCCTCTCAGACCGTGGTCGCCAGTTCATTTCACAAGTTTGGAAGGCATTCTGTTCCGCTCTCGACTGTAAGTTCTCTCTAACTTCCGGTTATCACCCACAATCCAACGGCCAAACTGAGAGGATGAACCAACAGCTAGAGTCAACCCTCCGTTGTCTGACTTCAAACAATCCCACCGACTGGAGCCAGTACCTAACTTGGATAGAATACGCACACAATTCTCTTAAATCTGCTTCCACCGGCCAGTCACCGTTTCAGGTCAGTCTCGGTTACCAACCTCCACTTTTTCCCGCAGACGAGAGAGAGATTTCGGTCCAGTCAGTCAACCAGCACATCAGACGCTGCCAACGCATATGGAGAGAGACCATCACTACCCTCAATCGTTCCTCCGAGACTACCAAGCGTTTCGCCGACTCCAGAAGACGTCCCGCCCCTAAATACTCCGTGGGCCAAGAGGTATGGCTATCCACTCATATCTCGTAAACTCTCTCCAAAATTCATTGGTCCGTATAAGATTTCCCAGGTCATCAACCCATCAGCCATACGCCTTCAACTTCCCCCGTCTCTTCGTATTCATCCCACATTCCACGTCTCTCAAGTGAAACCAGTAGTCTCAAGTCCTCTGTGCCCACCATCCGACTCCCCTCCACCCGCCCTGGAAGTCGATGGTCATCCTGCATTCACCGTCCGCCGGATCCTGGACTCCCGTCGGCGAGGTCGCGGCTGGCAGTACCTCGTCGACTGGGAGGGCTATAGCCCGGAGGATCGTCAGTGGGTTCCTGGCTCTTACATCCTCGATCCAGCACTGATCGAGGAGTACGAGCGTTCCTGTCCATCGACATCTTCCGGACCGCCAAGGGGCGGTCGTTGAGGGGGGGGTACTGTTGGGAGCTGGAGAAGTACCACCTTCCTCCAGCAGAGTCCGCCATGGATCCTCCTTAGCCGAGCCTCCTGCACAGCTGAAGCTCATCCCATCATCAGAGGATCCACAGTATTTAAGCTGTCTTCAGACCTGGCCTCAACGCCGCAGTGTTTTATCCAGTTGGTTAGCACCTAAGCTTAGTATCTCTGAGAACCTTTGTTGACTTTTGAATCCAGACTGGATTCTAACCTTTGTCTCTGTCTTCCAGGAAACCTGTTTTTCTCCTGTGAAGCTCAGGAGGAGCTTAACCTACCGAGTCTGCCCTCTGAGCCAAACCTGAAGTCTCTCTCTGGATTTTCCTTGCAGCTCTGGACCAAGAGCTGGAAACTCAAAGCCAAGGTCAGCTCATTCTCAAGAAGTAAGACGCTGAAGCAGTCAACGGACTCTGCTGAACAAACTATCTCCGGACCCAACAGTATCCCTCTCAAGGCTTTAACCAAGAACCCTCAAGGTACAAATCTGAAACTGTCTGAATCAAACTCCTCTGAGCAAACGCTAACTGAACTGTCTCCCACGCAGACTCCAGTGAACCAGTCCCCAGGCCAGAACCAGAACCAGTGATTAAACTGTGCTTGTGACAATAAACATTGTTAAACCTTTTACTTCTGTTTCCGTCTCCGTGGTGTTCTGCATAACTGGGTCTCACTAGAGAACCCATCATGACAGAACATTTCCTGAAGGTTACAGAAAACACCTGATTTCACTTCGCTCTCAATCTGCAGGTTTACTAGTGGTTCCTAGAATTTCTAAAAGTTTAGTCCATGAGGCCCTGTCTGCTTTTAACGGTAGGCTTAAAACTTTCCTTTTTGATAAAGCTTATAATTAGAGTGGCTCAGGTTATCCTGAGCTATCTCTATAGTTATGCTGCTATAGGCTTAGACTGCTGGAGGACATACAGTAGGGACCACTTTTTTTATCATTCTCCTTCATTCTATCTCTATTCTCCGATTCTGCATTAGTTTTTTTTAAATGATACTGCCACATGTATCCAAAACGTGGAACTACAGCTCCCTTCTGCCTGTTCTTGTAGCTTGCACTCTTACTTAAAGTTATTATTTTCACGTTATGATTTAAAAATGAGGGTTTTGCACTTTTAGCTTCAGTCATATTGAAGCAGAATCACCATTTCAGGGCCTGACATGCCAATTCCATGCAAATTTTAATTTAAAAAGTTTTTCTAGGATAAAACACACCTTTATTGCTTTAATCTTATCTAAATTAAAAAGAAAAAACAACATAACAAAATAATACCAAGTTTCAAGCAGCTGATCACCGATCTCCCAAAACTGAGGAAATCTGGGCTGATAAATCTAGGTTATAATCTCATATCTAGGGTTTCTAGAGCCACAATCAGCTCTTTGGTTCTGCAGCTCACTGAATATATTAGAATATGAACTTATGCCCTGTTTTTTGTTTCATGCTTTTTTCCCCTGGTAAGTTTGGTCTAGAACTGCCACTGACTGGATGCAATCAAATAGTATGATCCCACCGGATTGTCTTTGTAAAGTACCTTAAAATTAAATGTGTTGTAATTGATTCTATGGCAATAAACTAAATTAAATCTACAAAAAAATGATCACAAGAATGAATTCAAAACCCAATCCACAAATAAACTAAAATGTCAACAACTATCCAATGTTTAAGAAAACCCAAAACAACCCCCAGATCCGGAGAAGTTACAAAAATAGGATTTGGATTGAAAAAACTAACAATTAAAGGAATTATTTCCTAAATAAAAACTCAAACAGGTTGTTGTTGTTGTTGTTTTCCTGATTTCTCAACGTCAGATTCAGCTGCTGCTATAACAGGTACATTATTCTATGGAGTGGGATTATAGATATCTATAGATATAGCCCCAGAAAGCATGGGTGATGTTGCTTAAGCATCTCTTACAGTTTAAAGACATGTTTGTGATAAAGATCAGACTATTTTTATGATGTCCCCATCCACCAAAGCCTGGAATTTCAATGAGAGTACATTAAATAAAGACAGACTCTGTAATGACAAAGGGCATAGAAACAATAACAGCCCATAAGTTTTCCTTCAAATATCTGAATAATGGAAATGAACCACGTTTTGTGGTTTGGCAAACACATTATTGTGGATTCTTGGAACAACTTGATGCAATCAAAAAAAGTAGAAAAGAAGAAGCTTTTAAATTTGTGGAACACATAAACATTAATTTTTATGGAAAACAATACCTGGAAAAAAATCTGGATATGTCTTCACTTTGGATGTTCTTTGAAATATTTTGATTTGAAACTAAATCCTAAACTTCAGCAGATAAGAAACAGATGTTCAGATAGCATACAGGGTTCATTCAAGCACGCATAATTATATATCTGAATTCAATAAGGAAACAGCAAGGACTTTTCCCTTTTAGTTCTGGAACTAAATTTACTTTGATTCTTCCTGAATTGTCATTTTCAGAAATCGTTTCTATGGTATCAAGCGGAAGTCCTCTGGCCCCTCCTGGTTCACAGTGTTCTAATAATTAAAAAAGTAATCTGCATTATTCAAGGGAAGATGTCCCTTTATGTGGACGACTATAAAACAAGTTTGTTTATTTTGGGCGTACAGTTGGCTCAGTGGTTGGTGCAAATGACCCATGATCGGAGGCCTTAATCATTTATGTGGCCAACCCAGGTTCAAATCTGATCTGTGGTCCTTTGCTGGGTTTCTCTCCCTGTCTCTCATACCCCCTTTCCTGACAGCCTATTGTTGAAAGAAATTAGACGCTAGTGCTGTAAAAACTAAAAAAAAACATTGTTCATTTCATTTTAGGGGACTGCTGAACTCCTTCGTTTGGAGCATTTCTGGGAAGTTCCCACTGGGAGGGAACACTTTACACCGGAAAAAATCTAAATCTAGATAAGTCATTATTTCTTAAAATAATTGCATTTGTTCTTGAATTTAGAAGGTAAAAGAAAATTTACATTTAAAATAAGAAAACACAATTACATTGTCTTATTTCAAGTGCATTTTATCTAAATACCTTATTCTAAGAGTAAAAATACTTATTCAATTGGCACATCATCTGATTTACCTTCTCAAATTAAGGGTAAATTCACTTAATTTGAGAAATTTTTACTTATTTCTAGATCGTTTTTCCAGTGTGAGCAGAACCGAAGCGTTGTAGCGGGACTACTTTCCAAATACTGGTTGGTCATGAACATCTGTTCATGTTTCTTTCAGCTTCACCACTCCTTTTCCCTTATTTATTCAAAATAAATGCACTAGAATTTATAATTTTATATCCCATTTAAGTAGAGTCTGTTATAGATCAGTTAATGTTTTCAAGCAGCGACATTTAACTTTTCAGTTAAATGAAAAGAAGAAAACAGATTGTGAATAAAGAAGATGGAGGAGAAAGAGTGAACAGCCCGAAGATTCAGTGTGGATAGACATTTCTCCTTGGCTCTACCTTTTTTTTTTTACTCATTTTGTCCTGAGCTACACTCTATAATTATGCTGCTATAAGTTTAGACTGCTGGAAGACGTAGGGACCACTTTTCATTATTCTGCCGCTATTCTCCCATAAGTGAGATCAAAACCTAGGTGAATACCATTGCCACATCCTCCTTCCACGTGAATGTTTCTGGCAAGTTAATGGCTGGATGCAATTACCTGATTTTCCTTAGTAAGAAACTTTGAACATTTTATCTGACTGGAAGACCTAAATATATAGTTTCTGTAAAGTGCCTTTGTTGGGTTTTATTCCAGAGAAATGTGAGTTTAAAAGATTAAAAGGAAATAATCAACACAGAGACAGGGTTTTGTGACGTCAGCTTCTGCAGAGCGGAGAGAAGCTGCTGGCTCGGAAAACCAGCACCTTCTCACACAGATCCCTTTATGGCAAAGCCTTTTATTAAGAGTTTACAACATCATAGGGTGTGCCTTAAACAGAAGACCCAGTAATGATTATCTGGGGGGATGCAGGTAAAAAGATAGTGTGAATTGACCATCTGGCTGGATGGAAGTCACACAACCGTGTGATTCTGCCTCATGACCTGCTGGAGGTCATAAAAGTTTATGACCCTTCTGGTTGAATCACAGGATACAAATGTAGCATCTTCTTTCTTTCAATGTTTCATATGTCCACACAATAATTTTATAATTATCACTCTAACATTTCCCTCCTCTTATACATAAAAACATCAGCATCTTTCAATTCATATTGTATTCATAGGAGTAGAAATATGAGTACAAACATAACAGTCTGTTTTGTTCAAATCTTCAGCAACGCGCTTGGAATGCTGCCAGCACATCTTGGAACTGTAGGATGATTTGTTGTGGATCCATCAAAAATCATCCTGCTCTTCCTTTGTTTCAGACAGTCAGTTTGAGTTCCTAGGAACACCGGTCCAACAGTCATCAGCGGGCAGCAAAACCAATTTGGTTTTCAGATCTTCGCCAGTCCGTCCAAGGAAACACCCACTAGGCGGCCTCTAAAAGACTGGGTTAGGTTGGTTTCTTCACCAGCGTTGAGACGATTGGTCCTAAAAAAACCAAACCACTTTGAAGCTGGACTTCACCACAGATCTATACCTTGGTCGTGGGGTCCCTGTGAAAGTAACTGGGCTTTTTTTGCTGAGGAAAATTTTTTAATCAGTTTACAATGACTCTGGTGGATCCAAGTGTTTCTCTCCTGGATCTTCACAGTGGTGGGGGTTGTTAGTTGCACTATGTAGGGTCCTTCCCACCTCGGAGCTTCCCAACTCTTCCCTTTGATGATTTTAATCAGCTCTCGGTCTCCAGGCTTCAGGCCTTCCTGTGGGGAAACAAAAAAAAGGAGCTCTTGGCAGATTACATGTTCTTTGAAGAGTTCCGTATTTGAACAGTTTCAGAATTCACTTAGTTTTCTGATTTGCTTGTGAATTGTATTCACAATATGTGAGACATGCAAAAATTTTAAAAGCAGTAGTAGTTACACACTTGTGTGTGTAACTATACCATATTCATCATAACTCCCCTCTGTTTGAGACATGATAATTTCATGGATCAAAATAGCTGCTGGTTTTTGTCAGAATCAGAATAATTCCAGAGGGAAATTGCTTTTGCTAGATGCTCAAATTACAGTTATATATATATATAAATATATCCAACTAAAGAATAAGAATATGGGGGAACTGTTGTTTACACGGGTCCTCTTTAACCCTTAAAAGTAAGACACTACAGGTATGAGCGTATCACCATGAGAATGTAACAACACAAAGGTCATATAACTTGCTTAACCACCAGCTGTTTGGATGCACGGCTTTTGATAAGTCTACAAAGCTAAGACAGTTGCTGAGAAAAGTTCCACATTCTGCACTGCAAACCGCTGTCTGCTTCTCTGACATAGCTAATAGTCTGTCATAAAAAAAAAAAACTTAAGAAAAGCTGAGTTTCTTTTTTTTTTTTTTTCATAATGTGGAATCTAAGCCCTGCAGTCATTGCACAAATCCAAAAAGATACCCTTGTAGCTTTTCACCCTCCTCCGAAATAACATGGCCCAAACAACAAACTTATTTCTGCACCTACTAAAATTTGTATAACTATTTTATACTTTCCTTTGCTTCACATTCTAGCAGATATTGTTTTAACCTTGGCCTGTATTAGGAACTGTTGGGATCTGGAGCTGTACCACCTTCCTCCAGCAGAGTGCGCCGTGGGTCCTCCTGAGCTGAGCCTCCAACACACCTGTGGCCCATCTCATCATCAGAAGACCCACCACTTTATAACCTGCCTTCAGACCTTGCCTCAACGCCGCAGTGTTGATCTAGTTTGGTGAGCACCAGAGCCTAGTAAACCTGAGAATCTTTGCTATCTCCTGTTGAGATAAGATTCTAACTCTTCCTTGTTTTTTGCCTCACAGGAATCCTGTCTCTTCGTGAAGCTCTGGATGAGCTTAACCTGCCAAGCCTGCCCTCGTGAGCCAAACCTGAAGACTCTTCTCTGGATTCCCTTGCAGCTCTTGGCTAAGAGCTGGAAACCCAAATCAAGGTCTGCCCTCAAAGTCAGAAGTGAGATGCTGAAGCAGTTATTGGACTCTACTGAACAAACAGTCTCTGGACCCAACAGTTTCCTCTCTCAAAGAGAAACCCGGACTCCTTCAAGGTATTCATCTGCAAAGTCAAAGACTAATAACCCTTCAGTCCTTGTGCTAACTGAACTGTCATCCCTGCAGACTCCAGTGAACCTGCCCCCAGGCCCGAACCAGTTCCTGTGCAATATTCTTGTGCTTGTGTTTACAATAAACCTTGTTAAACTTTTCATCAGCCTCCGTGTGTGTTCTGCATATTGGGTTTACTCTGTAACCAATCATGACAGAACACTGCGGCCAAACACTAAGCCCAGCAGGCAACCTCCGTCGGAGGCTAGAGGAGCAAGACGCTCAGATCCAAGGACACGCTCAAACCCTCCGTGAGTTACATACCCAGGTTGAATATCAAAACCAAATGCTTCAAACGTATGCAGGCTACATGGGTAGCGCTAAGGCTGCATCAGCAGCACGTCAGTTTCCGGATCCACTAAGGTCACCGGCTGTGACGTCATCTCTTGAGTTCTGTCCTAGTCTCCCTGAAAAATTCTCAGGTAATCAGAAAGACTGTAAAGGTTTTTTGTTTCAATACCGTCTTATTTTTGAGAACTCTCCTGACAGTTTCCCTACGGATAAAAAGAAAATAACTTTTATTTTGTCCCAACTCACTGGGCGAGCCCTCGAGTGGGCGGAGGCCAGATTTTCTTCCGAGACCAGTTTAAGACAAACTTTTTCAGAGTTTGTTTCTGAATTCTCCCAGGTGTTTAATCAAGATTCTGATCAAACAATTGACTCTCGAGCTCTGCTGAATCTAAGACAGGGAAATTCCTCAGTAGCGGATTTTTCCATCAACTTCCGGGTCAAAGCCGTAGCTTCCGGATGGAACGAATGTGCTCTTAAAAGTGCATATTTTAAGGCATTGAATGACAATATCAAGGATGAACTTGCTACTCTTGATGAACCAGCTAGTGTGGAGGATTTAATCCGCCTAACAATTAGGTTGGACAACAGACTTCGTGCTAGAGACAGCTCTAGACAAAAGAGTCAAAGTTTTTTTGTGTCAGCCCCTGCATTGAATAATGCTTCTGTTTTTTCTGGATCCACAGAACCCGTTTCCAAGCCGAGGCCTAAAACCCAGTCCCTCTCTATGCCTGTCCAGGTCTCTCACTCTGTTGAGACGGAAGCCGAACCCATGCAGGATGGACACACAAGGCTAACCCCTGAGGAAAGGCTAAGACGTTTCAGGGGCAAATTGTGCATATACTGTGGTGAGACTGGCCATTTCATTGCTTCTTGCCCAGCTAAGTCAAAAGCCGGGGCCCGTCAGAGGAACTGAGGAGTCTGACGGGCCATTTGAAAACTGAAAAATCTCCTCATTTGATGCTTCCAGCCACCCTATTTTTCTCTAACCAGAATCTCACATTATCAGCTTTTATCGACTCTGGATGTGAGCGTAATCTGATAGACTGTAACCTGGTTCTGCAGCTACAGATCGAGACTGTCCCTTTAACCAAGCCACTTAGTGTCTCTGCTATTGATGGGAAGAGACTCCATCAGGTTACCCATCAAACGCAACCTCTTGAGCTTTTGATCTCTGAAAATCATCGTGAAACTCTGACATTTTTTGTTCTTCCTTCTACATGTTCTCCCTTGGTGCTTGGTTTTGAGTGGCTGAAACGACAAAATCCCCATATAAACTGGGCTGAACGCCACATTGAATCGTGGTCAACCTCATGTCATGAAACATGCCTTCGTTCTGCAGCTCCCGCGGTGCAGTCTCCTAGAGGTAGGGGGGAGATGGACTCTCCTGACCTTATTTCTGTCCCTTCCGAGTACCATGATCTGGCTCCTGTCTTCAGTAAGGTCAGTGCTACATCTCTTCCACCTCACAGACCATATGACTGTGCGATTGAGCTATTACCAGGAGCTCCTCTGCCCAGCAGTAGACTTTACAACATTTCCAAACCAGAACGAGAAACCATGGAAAAATACATAAATGAGTCCCTAGCTGCTGGAATAATCCGTCCATCTTCGTCTCCATTGGGTGCTGGTTTCTTTTTTGTGGGCAAAAAGGATGATTCTCTAAGACCTTGTATTGACTACAGAGGCCTTAACCAAATAACTGTTAAAAATAAATACCCACTTCCGTTACTAGCATCCGCCTTTGAACCAGTACAAGGGGCTACTGTCTTCACCAAGCTCGATTTAAGAAACGCATATCACCTTCTCAGGATTAGAGAAGGTGCCGAATGGAAGACAGCCTTTAAAACCCCGTTGGGCCAGTTTGAATATCTGGTCATGCCTTTTGGTCTCACTAACGCTCCCGCATGTTTCCAAGCCCTCGTCAACGATGTCATCAGAGACTTTTTGAATATCTTCGTGTTTGTATACATTGACGACATTTTAATCTATTCAAAGAACCTTTCCGAGCATAAGAAACATGTCCGCCTGGTCCTACAAAGATTGTTGGAGAACAAACTTTTTGTAAAGGCTGAAAAATGCGAGTTTCATCAACCTTCAGTCACCTTTTTAGGGTTTGTGCTCGAGGGCGGGCAGGTTAAGCCATCAGAAGAAAAGATAAAAGCCGTTTTGGATTGGCCGATACCTGAAAACCGAAAACAGCTGCAGAGATTCCTGGGTTTTGCCAACTTCTACCGTCGTTTTATCAGGAATTATAGTCAGACAGCTCTACCTCTCACAACTCTAACATCAGTCAAAAAGACCTTCCAGTGGACCCCCGAAGCTCAAAGTTCTTTTGATAAATTAAAGACTTTGTTTTCTAAGACCTCCTATGTTAATCCAGCCTGATCCTGCCAAGCAATTTATCCTCGAGGTGGACGCCTCTGACTCTGGTGTTGGTGCCGTGTTATCCCAACAACTCGACTCTGATCAAAGGACTCACCCCTGTGCATTTTTCTCCCGTAGACTCTCACCGGCAGAACAAAACTACGACGTTGGAGACCGAGAACTTCTAGCCATCAAACTCGCATTGGAGGAGTGGAGACACTGGCTCGAGGGGGCTGAACACCCAGTCTTAGTGTGGACTGATCACAAAAATCTAGCTTACATCCAGTCCGCCAAACAAGCTAACCCTCGTCAGTTAAGGTGGTCACTGTTTTTCTCTCGGTTCAACCTCATTATATCTTACAGACCTGGATCCAAGAACACCAAACCCGATTCTCTCTCTCGTCTATACTCTGTTGATCAATCCGAGACGCCTGAACCCGTTCTTCCTGCCTCCTGTACTGTTGGAGTGGTTTCCTGGGAGATCTCTGATCTCATAAACTCTGCCCTGGCTTCTGAACCTGACCCAGGTAACGGTCCTCCTAACAGAACCTATGTCCCTTCATCTGTTAGATCCCGCCTGATTCAATGGATGCACACAGCCAAGTTTTCCGCTCACCCGGGGGTGAGCCGAACTATCGCCTTGATTTCTAGACGTTTCTGGTGGCCTACGTTGCACAAGGATGTGAAGGAGTTTGTTTTGGCTTGCTCCATATGCGCCAGAAACAAAACCTCACATCAACCGCCCTCTGGCCTGTTGCATCCTCTTCCTGTTCCAACTCGTCCCTGGTCTCACATCGCCATCGATTTTATCACTGGTCTCCCAATCTCCAGAGGTATGTCAACTATTTTTACCATCGTCGACCGATTTTCGAAGTCATGTCATCTGATTCCTCTCAGGAAACTTCCCACGGCCTTTCAGACTGCACAGCTCCTAGTGAAGCATGTTTTCCGGCTCCATGGAATACCCCAGGAAATACTCTCCGACCGCGGACCACAGTTTATCTCCCAAGTCTGGAAGGCTTTCTGCGCTGCCCTGAATTGTAAGTCATCACTTACTTCCGGTTATCATCCACAGTCCAACGGTCAGACAGAGAGAATGAACCAACAGCTCGAATCGACTCTCCGCTGTCTGACCTCCAACAACCCCACCGACTGGAGTCAATACCTCACATGGATCGAATACGCCCACAACTCCCTCAAGTCTGCTTCCACCGGTCAATCTCCATTTCAGGTTAGTCTCGGATATCAGCCTCCTCTTTTTCCAGAAGATGAGAGAGAGATTTCGGTTCAATCTGTCAATCACCACATCCGTCGTTGTCAACGAATCTGGAGGGACACCATCGCCACTCTCAACCGCTCATCTGTGACTTCCAAGCGCTTTGCGGACTCCAAAAGACGCCCTGCCCCAGAGTACGTCATTGGTCAGGAGGTATGGCTTTCCACTCGGGACATTCCCCTCAAGGGAATGTCTCGTAAGTTGTCTCCCAGATTCATTGGCCCCTACAAGATTGCCCAGGTTATAAACCCCTCCGCCGTACGCCTGCACCTTCCTTCGAGTCTCCGCATCCATCCCACGTTCCATGTCTCCCAGATAAAACCAGTTGTTACCAGTCCGTTGTGCCCTCCATCCGACTCCCCTCCACCCACCCTGGACGTCGATGGACATCCTGCCTTCACCGTCCGCCGGATCGTGGACTCCCGTCGGCGAGGTCACAGTACCTCGTCGATTGGGAGGGCTACGGTCCGGAGGATCGCCAATGGGTTCCTGGCTCCTACATCCTCGATCCGTCTCTGATTGAGGATTATGAGCGCTCCCTCCCGTCGACATCTTCTGGACCGCCAAGAGTCGTTGAGAGGGGGGTACTGTTGGGATCAGGAGCTGTACCACCTTCCTCCAGCAGAGTGCGCCGTGGGTCCTCCTGAGCTGAGCCTCCAACACACCTGTGGCCCAACTCATCATCAGAAGACCCACCACTTTATAACCTGCCTTCAGACCTTGCCTCAACGCCGCAGTGTTGATCTAGTTTGGTTAGCACCAGAGCCTAGTAAACCTGAGAATCTTTGCTATCCCCTGTTGAGATAAGATTCTAACTCTTCCTTGTTTTTTGCCTCACAGGAATCCTGTCTCTTCGTGAAGCTCTGGATGAGCTTAACCTGCCAAGCCTGCCCTCGTGAGCCAAACCTGAAGACTCTTCTCTGGATTCCCTTGCAGCTCTTGGCTAAGAGCTGGAAACCCAAATCAAGGTCTGCCCTCAAAGTCAGAAGTAAGATGCTGAAGCAGTTATTGGACTCTACTGAACAAACAGTCTCTGGACCCAACAGTTTCCTCTCTCAAAGAGAAACCCGGACTCCTTCAAGGTATTCATCTGCAAACTCAAAGACTAATAACCCTTCAGTCCTTGTGCTAACTGAACTGTCATCCCTGCAGACTCCAGTGAACGTGCCCCCAGGCCCGAACCAGTTCCTGTGCAATATTCTTGTGCTTGTGTTTACAATAAACCTTGTTAAACTTTTCATCAGCCTCCGTGTGTGTTCTGCATGTTGGGTTTACTCTGTAACCAATCATGACAGGAACTATTTCAGCTAAATCTATAGTTGTCAACAGTCTTGCATCAATTCTTCTTGTATACCACAATGCATTTGGAAGATTTTAAAGAATCTGCTTCACTTTCTCTCTCCTCTGTGTCGCTGAGCTGTGCTGCAGAGTGCAAAAGCATAGCTTATTCCCCTTCACAGGTTGATGATTTTGTTGATGGGGTTGCTAGTTCTCTGCGTACTGCCTTAGACAACGCAGCTCCCTTGAAAATGAAAACCGTTGAAAAAAGAAAGCTTGCTCCTTGGTTTAATGCAGAGCTGCGTACTTTAAAGCAAAATGCTAGGAAACTGGAGAGAAAATATCGCTCCACAGGCCTGCGGGAGTCCTTCCTAGTCTGGAAAAATGGTTTACTGCTGTATAAGAGGACCCTTTGTAAAGCAAGAGCAGCATACTTCTCCTCATTAATAGAGGAGAATAAGAATAATCCTAGATTTCTTTTTAATACAGTTGCCAAACTCACCCAGAGCCAAAGCTCTGTTGAACCGTCCATTCCACCTGCTCTTAGCAGCAATGATTTTATGGGATTCTTTGTAAATAAGATTGATCTTATTAAAAATAAGATCATAAGCACTCCTCTATCCGCGATTGTACCTGAGGTAGTCATGGAATCTGAACCGGGTTTAGACTGCTTTGATCCAGTTGAACTTTCTGAATTAGCAAAATTATTGTCTTCATCTAAGCCTTCAACTTGTATGTTAGATCCAGTTCCAACCAGGTTATTTAAGGAGGTATTCCCTTTGATCTCCTCCTCCATTTTAGATGTGATTAATCTATCTCTGTTACAGGGATATGTACCTAAAGCTTTTAAGGTTGCTGTAATTAAACCTCTGCTTAAGAAACCGTCTCTTGACCCAGATGACTTGGTTAATTATAGACCTATATCCAATCTTCCTTTCCTATCCAAAATTCTTGAGAAAGTAGTTGCCAAACAAGTTTGCGACCACTTACACCATAATGAACTTTTTGAAGAGTTTCAGTCTGGCTTTAGAGCTCATCATAGCACTGAAACAGCTCTGGTGAAAGTCACTAATGATATTCTCATGGCCTCAGATAATGGACTTGTATCTGTGCTCGTCCTGTTGGATCTTAGTGCTGCATTTGATACAGTTGACCATAATATTCTTTTAGAAAGACTTGAATATTTTGTTGGAATTAAAGGAACAGCACTAGACTGGTTTAAATCTTATCTATCTGATCGAATTCAGTTTGTTTATGTTAATGATAGATCTTCAACACGCTCAAAGGTTACCTGTGGAGTACCACAGGGATCAGTGCTAGGACCAATTCTCTTTACTTTATACATGCTCCCAATTGGTAGAGTTATTAGACAGCATGGGATTAATTTCCACTGTTATGCTGATGATACCCAGCTATATCTGTCTATAAATCCAGATGAAGCTAACCCATTACATAGATTACAGGCATGTCTTGAAGACATAAAAACCTGGATGACTCTTAACTTTCTGCTTCTGAATGCAGACAAAACAGAAGTTATAGTCTTTGGACCAGAGTCTCTGAAAAAGAAGCTGATTAGCCAGTCACTTCATTTGGATGGGATTAAACTGATTTCAGATAATAAAGTAAAAAATCTTGGTGTTATTTTTGATCAGGACCTGTCATTTAAATCCCATATCAAAGAGGTTTCTAGAATTTCCTTCTTTCATCTGAGGAACATTGCAAAAATTAGAAATCTCCTGTCCAGGGGTGATGCTGAGAAACTAGTCCATGCATTTGTTACTTCAAGGCTGGACTATTGTAATTCTTTACTATCAGGAAGTCCACAAACTGTAGTTAAAAGCCTTCAGCTGATCCAAAATGCTGCAGCCAGAGTTCTGATGAAAATTAAAAAGAGAGATCATATCTCTCCTATCCTGGCTTCTCTTCATTGGCTTCCTGTTAAATCAAGAATAGAATTTAAAATCCTCCTTCTCACATATAAAGCCTTAAATGGACAAGCTCCATCTTATATCAGAGATCTGATTGTTCCTTATGTTCCTAACAGAGCACTTCGCTCTCAATCTGCAGGTTTACTAGTGGTTCCTAGAATTTCTAAAAGTAGAATGGGAGGCAGATCTTTTAGTTATCAGGCTCCTCTCCTGTGGAACCAACTACCAGTTTTAGTCCGTGAGGCAGACACCCTGTCTACTTTTAAGACTAGGCTTAAAACTTTCCTTTTTGATAAAGCGTATAGTTAGGGTGGCTCAGGTTATCCGGAGCTGTCTTTAAAGTTATGCTGCTATAGGCTTAGACTGCTGGAGGACATAGGAACCCCCATTTCATCATTCTGCTTCATTCTCTCTCTGTTCTCCTATTCTGCAGAATCTGTTTGTTCAATCTCTAACCTTCTGCTCTCTCTGCTTTTCCTCAGAGTAGCTTTGCCTCGTCTGTTCCTGTTTGGCTGTGATGTCACCCAGGAAAGAAACATCAGCTGTGCTGCTTCCATCAACACCCTTGTTTGTAGATGTTGGAGATCGGCCTGTTTTCCAGTGTGGTCCTGTTTCTCTGGCCGTGGCTGGGTGGATGTGCTCTCTTCATCCTCTGGCATGGGAGCTGCCTTGGAGCTCGTCTGCCTGGCTGTGTGTTTCCTGGACGGGGCCGCCTTTTACAGCTGCTTTTTGTATCTCTGCTTCTGTCTCCTTGAACCCCAGTCGGCCTCGGCAGATGGCCGCTCACACTGAGCCTGGTTCTGCTGGAGGTTTCTTCCTGTTAAAAGGGAGTTTTTCCTCTCCACTGTCGCTACAAGCATGCTTAGTGTGAGGGATTGTATTTGAGTCAATGAGTCAATGCAATCAACTGGTTTTCCTTAGATAGAAAACTTTGTATCAATTTGACTATATGATCTGGTTGAACTGTAAAGTGCCTTGAGATGACATGTGTTGTGAATTTGGCGCTATATAAATAAACTGAATTGAAATTGAATTGAATATCTTTGAAATCATTTTCATCAAATTGTGATAGCAAAGAATGCTGAGTTATTTTAACAAATGCTAAATCTTGGACCCAATCTTCTGTATTGAACAGAATTGTATAAGGCTGCTTCCATAGTTCTGTGTTAGGGCTATAAAGCCAGCCTGGTTTGTGTGGTGCAGACATAGATAGAAATCAGATGCACCTTCTGCAGCTTCTAAACGCAGGCATCTGTCTCTCCACTGTGCTTCACTGGTCTTAACCAATGACAAATGATTTACCCATGATAAGCAGTACATTCCTTACATCTGTGTAATAACAGTAACTGCTGCTAAGAACCCCCATCTATGTACATAATTTGTGTAGCCATTATAGTAATGTCTTGTTTCAGAAACTGTTTTGCACAAATTCAAAGTGTTCTACTGTTCAACTAACAGACTTTCATCCAGTGGATCTGACAATGTGCTTCTAGCATAGTGTATATAGACACAAGTAGATTTTGTTGAAACGCTATTTATATGTTCCACACATTCGGCCTTCATGCCCCCCTGTTTGGGGAAAATTGCTTAATTTTCCCATCAATTCCCATCCTAACAAATTAATGTGGTAAGTTGGTGATATTAAAAAACGTAGAACCTTGCAATGGTTTTAGTCCTACATTATCTTGAATGCAAATTTTACTTATATTGCATATAAGTCTAACTGCTTGTCTAATAATTGTTAAAACTATTCATGTTTTTGCCTTCAATGCATTTAATATCCCCCTTGCTTCATACACATCTACTATTTTAATGTCTCCCCCATTTGCTCAAACACCTATTCACACTCAGATGAAGAACTTCCCCTGTGGACTCTTTCTTCCTGGTCCCCCATTTGCTCAAACACCTATTGTTTTTTTCTACGTGACCCCTTGTTTTTCCCCTGTGACCACCGGCCCCTCCCTTGAGCCCAATTATGGTCCAAACTTTGCTTCATAGCTGTTTCTATGTTTTAGCTTGCACAATCCACTTATTTAATCCCTCTATATTTTTTTATTCCCTGTATGTAGCTTGCATGACTAAAATAATTTTCTTGTGGGTTATTAATTTGTAAATTTTGGTTCCGAATTTATAGTTTTAGAGACCCTGCAGACGCATTAGGAAGGCTGTCAATTGGAACAATGCTGCAGTCATCGCTCCAATGACACCCCCCCTGCGCGCTTATGCAGATTTAAGCTGTCTCCCTCTAAACTGTGTTTCATTATTTTTTGGACACACAAACAACTTAAAAGACCCACAAACATAGAAACACATAATATTAAACCCGGACAAACACAACATTAGATCTATTTATTTTGGTTTTCATCGTATCTGCTTTGTGCATGTATCATACTCTAACTTCCACTCCTACAAGTATTTTAAATTACTTGGATCAATCTGACACAAATTTTACATCCCCTTTATGATCTTCTCTATACTCTTCCCTGAACCCATCCTTTTTAATTCTTTTAGTCCCCTGACTCACTTTAGTTCTATTATTTTATCATTTAGTTCTTATTATTTTATCTTGGAATAGAGGCGTCCCTCAAACCCATATTTTTTCCAAACTATATATTTAAGTGATTATTATTATTTTTTTTTTTTTTTGTTGGATCCTGCACTTCTACAACTTCTAATCGTAGATTCTAAATTATCTCTAATTTATTTTGACCTTTTCTCATTTGAAAGAATTTAGTCCAGTACAAACACCTAGGGTATTCTACGCACTGGATGTTTATTCAGCAGGACAGCACCCAAACACTGTTGTGGTAATTTCTGCTTCTACCTTTTCAGGTGAGAAATTCTTGCCTCTGCATCCACAAGAGTTGTACTGTATAACCCCTGCTGTTTTAATATGAAACAACAGAACCTGAAAGGTTCGATTGTTTCCTGACACACTCCCACACAGTCACACACACCTATTCTAAGGCCTAAGATATTTTTTTATTTTAACCAACATAGACAAAAAAAACATTTATCGTGTACACTTTCAGAGTCTCCAGCTCCAGGCCCTTGCACGCACCGGATACTCAGACCCCAGATCTGTCAACAAAACTTGGCTTCGTCAAATATCCCTGCTGCAGCTGCAAACCTTACTATCTCGAGAACAACAGAGTCCCAGACTCAAATGCACAGAATATCCAGATCCCAGATCTGTCAACAAAACTTGGTTTCATCAAATATCCCTGCTGCAGCTGCAAACTTTACTATCTCGAGAACAACACAGAGTCCCAGACTCAAACGCACAGAATACCGATCCCAGATCTCTCACAACAAACCCTGTTTGTCAAATATTCTAGCGACTACAACTAGTTATAGCTTTCACATGGTCCCAGACCAACTTTTGATCAAAAGCTTTAGGCGTACCCTTTCTGTGCAGATCAGTCCTCAGCTTGAGTCGTCACCAGGATATCCAGGGCAGGGCTGGACCAACCTATTGGCAAAGGGTGGACGGCTGTCGACAGTTTCTTGGCCTTGGTCCCGCACGGTCCTGGACAATTGGATCTTGACTCCCGGAGTTTCAGCACCAAAAATGTTGGGTTTTGATCCAGAGAAATGTGAGTTTAAAAGATTAAAAGGAAATAATCAACACAGAGACAGGGTTTTGTGATGTCAGCGTCTGCAGAGCGGAGAGAAGCTGCTGGCTCGGAAAACCAGCACCTTCTCACACAGATCCCTTCATAGCAAAGCCTTTTATTAACAGTTTACAACATCATAGGGTGTGCCTTAAACAGAAGACCCAGTAATGATTATCTGGGGGGATGCAGGTAACAAGATAGTGTGAATTGACCATCTGGCTGGATGGAAGTCACACAACCGTGTGATTCTGCCTCATGACCTGCTGGAGGTCATAAAAGTTTATGACCCTTCTGGTTGAATCACAGGATACAAAGGTAGCATCTTCTTTCTTTCAATGTTTCATATGTCCACACAATAATTTTATAATTATCACTCTAACAGCCTTGTTGGCAGCTTAAAGAAAACTGAATTGAATCGACATGGATGGCTGGATAGAGTTACCTTGCAAAGGAAGTTAACACTTTGTGGAGAGGAGGGAGATGATATAGAGAGGATATAGAGTTTGAAGTCCAGGGAACTGAGCAAGGCTCAAGGGTAAAAGCCATGCAACAGGCTGTAACTTAGCAGGAGGTGGCTTATGGTGTAATATAGTATGATTAGTAAGTTCTGGGCTTCAAGAGAAACAGTTTCCATGGATTACCCAGGCAGTAACCTTTGGAGGGAAGAGAAAAGAGATAAATCTCACAAGGACAGTTTTCACAAGAGGATCACCAGGGCTAGTGTTATCACTTGGGTTAACACTCAGGCATTTAACCACTGGCAGCCATCTCCTCTTGAGAAAAGCTAGTGTACTGAGAAATATGGAGGGTTAAAGGGGACATATACTATGAAATAAATGCATGCAACATGAAATAAGAAAATCAATCATTTATTTATTTATTTAAAGATGCAATGCAAAAGTTTTTAAAATGAAAAGTATTTTGTTTTCTTTTCTATACATGCTCTAACTGCTCAACATGTTTTTATTTATTTACCAGTTGCCTGCATGGCTCCATTAGCCAGTTGCTTTTGCTCACCTGGCTACTTTACTGAGTCTCCACTGACACTTTTTCTCCTTGAACCCCAGTTGGCCTCGGCAGATGGCCGCTCACACTGAGCCTGGTTCTGCTGGAGGTTTCTTCCTGTTAAAAGGGAGTTTTTCCTCTCCACTGTCGCTACAAGCATGCTTAGTGTGAGGGATTGTATTTGAGTCAATGAGTCAATGCAATCAACTGGTTTTCCTTAGATAGAAAACTTTGTATCAATTTGACTGTATGATCTGGTTGAACTGTAAAGTGCCTTGAGATGACGTCTGTTGTGAATTTGGCGCTATATAAATAAACTGAATTGAATTAAACTTGGTGAGAGAACACAGCAATCTCTTTCTTAGAAAAACTAGCCACGAGTGCACCTCAAACCCCATCACAAACTCTACACTGGAGTTAGAGCATAAACAGTCGTCTAGTGTGAAAAACCAAATTGCAGTCTGAGAATAAATATTGGGGCAAGTCTTTGGAAGTGGCACCCCATTAATATGAAATTAAATAATAGAAAACAGTAAACAATACAGCTTTGTTTATTAGGAGCTTTAAAAACAACACTGTTTAACAAAGTGCTATACAGAAATAAAAACCGATAAAAACAGAAATACCAATGCCAGACTAAGCAAGAAGAAATACAATAAAACTGTAATCAACTAGTAAAACATCAGAATAAAACTATAAATAAATAAATAAATAGATAAAATGAAAAAAAAACTCTTCTTAAACTGATGTCAACAAATGGTTGATGGAATAATGCCTTTAGAACTACATTAGTATTAATTTATGAAATATAAATGTGTTCTTCCAACCCCAAAGAAAAAAGTTGCTTTCACCCTGTCTGAGCGCCTCCCATTTAATAACATCAGCATGTTCAATTCAGTTTATTTTTACATTGCCATCGCTGACAACAGCACCTCTAACACCACATCTAAAGGCTGAACAAAGCCCAGATATCGGATGGCCAAAAAAACTGCTGTCCTGTGCAGATTAGCTGCTGAAAGATCCTCTTTGTTTTAACTTTGAGCAGAAAGATTCAATCTGTTTCACATCAGCCCACCATGATAGTAGAAAGTGGGCATTAGTTTACAGTGTGGGCACAGCAAATTTAAGGTAGCTGCCTCCTGGAGAGAGCCTTCTTATTTACGTAGATATTCTCCAACAGCTTGTTTTGACAGGTCAATGAGGGTCCTGTGCTCCGACAGCAGAACTCATGCAACACAGACCTCTGTGCCTGATTTTGCGTATTATAATTGTAGCATAGTTAGAGGCTTTAAAAGGTTGATTTTGTGTTACATGGGTTTCAAAGAACCCAATATTCCTACAATATTATTATATAATATATTGTGTTTGCACTTAATAGGTTTATTAGGAGTTTGTCAAAATAACAGCCATGCGTGCAGCCTTGGGCAAACAGGCCGGTATGAGATTTAAGAAAGTAGCTGATTGCTGAACCAGCCTGAGAAGGTGGATGATAACTGAAGAGGCTGGTGGCAGGTTATACTGACTGGTGACAGACTGAAACAGTGCGGGGCGTGAAGGGAGTCAGAAGCCAACAAGAATCCAGTGAAGGCAAGGTGAGTACAGAAACACAAAAGACAGGTGGTGCACACAATGACTGGAGCAAACCTCATGAAGACAGAGAGACAATCTGACAGAAACTGACTGAGAGACGCAGGTATTATTAGGCAGCTGGGAGGAATGATGGTAATTAGGAGACAGACAGGTGCATCTGCTAACTGCAAATTACAGTGAGGAAAGGAGAAGAAGGTGGCAAGCAGCCAGCAAGACCAGAAGACAGCCAAGCAGAGATAATTTAGCATGACATAGGCCCTGAAAGAGAAGACTGTGCTATTAAGTTAAATTGATCATAATTAAATCTATCTATTGAATAGTATATTATTCAATTCAATTCAGTTTATTTATATAGCGCCAATTCACAACACGTCATCTCAAGGCACTTTACAGTTCATAAAGTCAAATTGATTAAAAGTTTACAGAATATAATGCATTTTTAAAGTTAGCTCAGCTTCGTTAGCGCTGGGAGCTCCGACTGCTCTAAAGCAGTGGTCTGGGTCACAGGACACATTCAGACATGGATCCGATCCTCTTGAGTTACATGGGGGAAAGGTTCACAGAAGAGCAGCACAGAGGCACAGCAAGAGCTGAATATGGACCTAAACAATTATTTAATGTGGCATTAGGCTAATAAATGGGTGAAAAGATAGGCAGGGCTTTATATAAATTCATTCAGATATACATTTATCTATTTCACTCTGTTTTTATTAACTTTATGAGGCCCATACAGCAGTCTCATTGTTAAATTATTTAAAGTGCCATCCTCACTCATCAAACTCAGTGAATAGGATTAAGGCAGCTCTCATAGCTCCTCTGTTGTTTGATTTTTTTGTTTGATTTGTCTTTTTCAATGGCACTTCAAAGCACTTTACAGTTCACCAGATCATATGGTCAAATTGATTCAAAGTTCTCTAAGGAAAACCAGCAGTGTTGGGCAAGCTACTTGTCCAGTGTAGTGAGCTAAGCTATCAGTTACTCAGCAATAAATTAAGCTTCACTACACCAAAGCTACCACCTAAAGAATTATAGCAAGCTAAGTTACACTAATGTGTTAAAAGTAGCTTAACTACAACAGAAGCTACTTAACGTTGTACCAAGCTAATGTCAATTCAAAATGAGTCTGATGCACTGGTTAAAACATTTATTAAAGATCAGCCAATGACATATCACAGTGTAAACATTGCTTTATGATCAGCATAATAAAAAAACTGAAGTAATTACTAGTAGACAAACTAGTAAACAATCTGCTGTTATTAGAACCAAATTAAAGGTACTGTGTAGTGTTCTACACATCGAGACATGGCTATGAGTTTGCATTCGATGGACATCTCTAGGGAAAACAAAACCCTACAAAAGGCATCTTATTTCTTTAGGGTCTCCCTTAGAGAAAACTTCTTCAGACCTCAATTAAACAGTCGATTCAAGTAACAAATGAAACTGTTTATAGAAGAAGGTGAAAAAATAAAGAAGCTAATTAAGTGATTCATATATTTATGTCTCACCGTATAATTTAATTTCTACCTACATATTTATTCATTGTATTTTTGGGGGCAATTAAGTGAATGCTTATTTATTTATTTATTGAGCATTTATTTATTTATGTATTTATTTTATATACGGTAGAGCTGTTCCTCCATACCTTAAAAAATCTTATCTGTGCAAATAAGCCTTAAAAAAGATTTATGTAAACATCCTGTCAGGTAAACTAGGCCATGAAAATACAATATCGAAGTTTCACTACTGCTCTCTAATGAGAATATCTTAGTGGCACACATCAGATTGAACTATCTGGAAATTAAAGGCGCCAATAAAGTTAAAGCTGATATATTTTTCACATTTTTATTTCAAAAAATATACTGTAGTTGACTGTTTTAATTAGTGTTTGGCTCTGTAAAACAAATGGCTAATCTTGGCCACATGAGCTCTCTATGGCCAAGAACTTTGAAAATCACTCATGTTACAATTATAAAAATTTTATAAGCTTTTTTTTTTTTTTAAACACTTCTGCTTAGCCACTTGGCTAGTCCCTTTCCATCAGACACTGCTTGTTGGTAGGTTGGTAGCTTTCGTTTTACTAATTTACATATAGCATTTGGCTAAAGTGAGTTGGGATTTACACTGACGCTAGATATTTTTAGTTGCATACTGCAGGAGGGAAATTAGTGATTCACCTGAATGTGAGTTCTCAAGTTGGTGTTGGATGTCCTGGACGTTGACAACAGTTTTTTTTATTGCAAAGCAGAGATCTGTACACTTATTTTTTTTATCTGAGGATTCAACAAGTTTCATAATCTCTGAAGATAAGGTAGGGACAGTTGGCTGCTCTTCTCTCTCTGCTCCTGTCTCCTCCTCCATCCTGTGTGTGTGGCTCTGTGTGTCTGCGTGTGTCTGTGTGTGTCATTCATGGAGTTCAACTACAGTGCGCATGCGCATGTTTCGTAGATACACACAGAAGAGGCATGATAGAGGCTCATGCGTGAATGTCCAACAAATAACTCTGATTGTTGTTTCAAAATAGAAAACCTGGTTTCATTTCTTAGTTATGCCCTGGATGTCGTAGCGTTTGTGGACGCTACGTCGCTACTTGATCAAAACAATAACGTCACTACTGGAAAGTTACTTGATAAATAAAGCAGCAACGCTACGGTCAAGCTACTGGAAAATGTAGTTAAACTAATAGCTTCGCTACATGTAGCGGCGCTACTGCCCATCACTGAAAACCAGTTGATTGACTCGAAGGCGATCCCTAATATGAGTAATTTACATTAAACCTTTTAAATCCAACGCAGGACTTAAAACACATCTTTCTGGAAACCGTTTCGATGAAATAACCTGTGAGGAATGAGGTGTAACTCTGTCTGAAAATGGAGCAAGATCAAATAACCTTTATCTATTTTCTGGGTGTGCTGGATGCTGGGCTGCTGTGGGAGGACCTGCATGTTTGTATGAGCTGACAGTGAATTTCAGTTCTGTACTCCCACGTTCTGTAATAATGACCAAAGGCTCAGTGTTTCCAGTCGAGGTTCATTAACAGCACTTCTGTCTCTCAACAGGAACATTTCCAGAGAGCATTAAAGTGATGCAGAAGTACGGAGCTGCATGACATGACACTTTGTCCCGTCAGGCGTCCAGGACTGATGCCTGCAACAGACATACTTCAGCTGATAACACTGTTAAAATAGGCAGCAGCAGGGCCCCTTTTCAGGCATCGTAGTAATATGAACTGTTTCTTATCACTTCTAAAGTCAAGAACAGATATTTTCTCAGCGCATTGCCAAACTATTCATGCCCCTACATTAACAGTCACTAATTTATCATTTAGGATTTTTAAGCAATAGACCAGCACATAAAGACCTAATAGTGCAACAGAAAATGGTGCATGTCCACAGCTTCTTTTCAGCAAAAGTAATCTGAAATAAGTCCCTTTTGTGCACAATCACCTTTCATGACAATTTTATCTGCGGGTCTGTGGGTTGTTAATATCAGCTTTGTACTTCAGCTCCTAAAGCCTGGTTTATTTTTTCTTAAATCAAGCTGCAACTAATAAACAATCGCATACACTGTGTAGGTCATGGTCTGCTCTGATAGCTGGCCTTAATTTCTCATTTCACTCACTTCCTAACTCTATCCAGCTTCTAATTGTCACTCATCTCATCCACCTACCGGTTGCCCTTTCAGCTTTTCAGTATTTCCCAAGTGATTCTGTTTCCCTGATTCCGTTCCCTCTCACCCACTGACCCTGTCTGTTCTGCCCGCCTGAAGCTCCGTTAGACTCCAGCTGGATTCTGAGCTAAATGCTCGACGCACGGGACTCTGAACCTGCCTTCACGCGCTGTTGGATTCCTGGATCTGTCCGTTCCTGAGTGGATCGGAACCCCTGACCAGACTGCAGACTCCTGGATTCCAGTACTTCTCCGGTCATATCTCAATCCCTGTCCTGGATCGGAGTCCTGCCTGCTCACTGCGGTTGCTGCATCGGGGACGCTCTGGATGGCTCAGGGCCGCCTCTCGTTGGGAGTGCATCGGCTTATACTGCCCATGATTGAGAGGATGGACTGAACTGTTAAACCAGGTAAGTGACTCACTCTAATAATCATCTTCTGTTCAGATTATCATGGTCACCTACCTGTGTTTCTCCCTAAACCAGAGTATCAGTGATTGATCGGTGCCCCGCCACCCCTCCTGCAGTCACTACAGCTCCACTGATCCTCAGTAGCCCGCTTCAGTTCTGTCAATGTGTTTGTTTTAATAAACGTTTTGAACTTTCCTACTGGCTGTCTCGCCTTGAATACTGGGTCCATCTGTCCCGCTTTATGACAGTGTAAGGTGCTGCTTCTTCATAATTCCTTCCTGTCCTGTCTGCTTCACAGCAATAATAATAGCAGGCCTTTGTTTTATAGACACACAGTGCCAACCAGCATAGGTGACCAGGGGATCTATCTAAAGATGTCATCTGACATTGCAGGCCCCCTGCTGGATCCCCTGCATTTGCATACCGACCAAACACCTTCCAAACCTGTCGGCAGAGGATGGGATCAATTTGTGCTGACAGGTCACGCTGCTCTCGTCCACCCAGGGATTTTTGGCTTCCGCTTGTCCTTCATCAGAAGCACACAGCTCACAGTGCCGACCTCCACCTATCAGTGGATCACAGCATCCCGACTAACTGAGGACCCCCAGGGATGAGTTCTTATCCCCTTCTGTTCTCCTTGCATACTGTACAAATCACTACACATCAGCTATTCGATGTGCATCTTCAGACTGTGATGATGTACCATGTGCATGAGGCCAGCATGGCCAGTATTAAGTCATTTTTGGTGAATCAAGGTTTATGATAACCTACAAAAAACTAAAGAGCTGTTACTGCTGCTATAATGCTTCATGTCAGCATTAATAAACAACCAAAATGTCCCAAAAAACGGTGCTCAAACAGCAAAAGCAGTTTCATACACTGAAATAAGGATACAAACGTGTTTTTAACACCAGATTGGCCGTTTTAGACAGGACGTTCTTCCTGCTTGCTTCAGGGCATCTTCTTTGGGAAGAAAAGGAAGAAGAGGCTGTTGGTGGGGGACAGGTCCAGAAAGCTGCTTCAGGAGCCCTGGCCTTTTCTCAATGAGCATTGTTGTGTGTCTGTGACAGGTTACCATCCTCTGACTCAGCATTGTAAGACTCTGTCACAGAGAAAGGACAAACCAGTGGATGTTATTCTCGCTCCATCCTCTTTACCCAGCATGCATCAGAGCAGACTCGTGCGTTCTTCATACTGACCATGATCCCAGCATGCATCGTTAAATCCTTCGCCAGCAGCTTCCAA
>CM060063.1:6992500-6995000 GCA_030533445.1 Cyprinodon diabolis | reverse complement strand
CATCCATCCATCGATCATCCACCAGTCCATCCATCCATCCATCCATCCATCCATCATTCACCAGTCCATCCATCCATCATGTATCATCCATCCATCCATCCATCCATCCATCCATCCATCTATCTATCTATCTATCTATCTATCTATCTATCTATCTATCTATCTATCTATCTATCTATCTATCTATCTATCTATCTATCTATCTATCTATCTATCTATCTATCTATCTATCTATCTATCCATCAATCCATCCACCCACCCATCAGTCCCTCCATCCATCCATCCATCCATCCATCATCCATCCATCCATCATTCATCCATCCATCCATCCATCTATCTATCTATCTATCTATCTATCTATCTATCTATCTATCTATCTATCTATCTATCTATCTATCTATCTATCTATCTATCTATCTATCTATCTATCCATCAATCCACCCATCCATCAGTCCATCCATCCATCATGTATCATCCATCCTTCATCCATCCATCATTCATCCATCCATCCATCCATCTATCTATCTATCTATCCATCAATCCATCCATTCATCCATCCATCCATCCACCCATCCATCACTCCCTCCATTCATCATCCATCCACCATTCATCCATCCATCCATCCATCCATCCATCTATCTATCCATCAATCCATCCTTCCATCCATCTATCCATCCACCCATCCATCAGTCCCTCCATCCATCCATCCATCCATCATCCACCAGTCCCTCCATCCATTATCTATCCTTCATTACTCCATCCATCCATCCATCCATCCATCCATCTATCTATCTATCTATCTATCTATCTATCCATCAATCTATCCATCCATCCATCCACCCACCCATCAGTCCCTCCATCCATCCATCCATCCATCCATCTTCCATCCATCATTCATCCATCCATCTATCTATCTATCAATCCATCCATCAGTCCTTCCATTCATCCATCCATCCATCCATCGATCATCCACCAGTCCATCCATCCATCCATCCATCCATCCATCATTCACCAGTCCATCCATCATGTATCATCCATCCATCATCCATCCATCCATCTATCTATCTATCTATCTATCTATCTATCTATCTATCTATCTATCTATCTATCTATCTATCTATCTATCCATCAATCCATCCATCCATCCACCCACCCATCAGTCCCTCCATCCATCCATCCATCCATCCATCCATCCATCATCCATCCATCCATCATTCATCTATCCATCCATCCATCTATATATCTATCTATCCATCAATCCACCCATCCATCAGTCCATCCATCCATCATGTATCATCCATCCTTCATCCATCCATCATTCATCCATCCATCCATCCATCCATCTATCTATCTATCCATCAATCCATCCATTCATCCATCCATCCACCCATCCATCACTCCCTCCATTCATCATCCATCCACCATTCATTCATCCATCCATCCATCCATCCATCCATCTATCTATCCATCAATCCATCCATCCATCCATCCACCCATCCATCAGTCCCTCCATCCATCCATCCATCCATCCATCCATCCATCCATCCATCCATCATCCACCAGTCCCTCCATCCATTATCTATCCATCATTACTCCATCCATGCATCCATCTATCTATCTATCTATCTATCTATCCATCAATCCATCCATCCATCCATCCATCCACCCACCCATCAGTCCCTCCATCCATCCATCCATCCATCCATCCATCATCCATCCATAATTCATCCATCCATCCATCCATCCATCCATCTATCTATCTATCAATCCATCCATCAGTCCTTCCATTCATCCATCCATCCATCCATCGATCATCCACCAGTCCATCCATCCATCCATCCATCATTCACCAGTCCATCCATCCATCATGTATCATCCATCCATCATCCATCCATCCATCCATCCATCCATCTATCTTTCTATCTATCTATCTATCATCCATCCATCTATCTATCTATCCATCCATCAATCCACCCATCCATCAGTCCATCCATCCATCATGTATCATCCATCCTTCATCCATCAATCATTCATCCATCCATCCATCCATCCATCTATCTATCTATCCATCAATCCATCCATTCATCCATCCATCCACCCATCCATCACTCCCTCCATCCATCATCCATCCACCATTCATCCATCCATCCATCCATCTATCTATCCATCAATCCATCCATCCATCCACCCATCCATCAGTCCCTCCATCCATCCATCCATCCATCCATCATCCACCAGTCCCTCCATCCATTATCTATCCATCATTACTCCATCCATCCATCATGGATGGATGGAGGGACTGATGGATGGGTGGATGGATAGATGGACTGGTGGATGATGGATGGATGGACTGGTGGATGATGGATGGATGGATGGATGGATGGATGGATGGACTGGTGGATGATGGATGGATGGATGGATGGACTGGTGGATGATGGATGGATGGTGGGACTGATGGATGGATGGGTGGATGGATGGATGGACTGGTGGATGATGGATG